>NW_021011660.1:2783-213628 GCF_003987935.1 Bombyx mandarina
GTCGTGGCCTAACGGATAAGACGTCCGGTGCATTCGTGTTGAGCGATGCACCGGTGTTCGAATCCCGCAGGCGGGTACCAATTTTTCAAATGAAATACGTACTCAACAAATGTTCACGATTGACTTCCACGGTGAAGGAATAACATCGTGTAATAAAAATGAAACCCGCAAAATTATAATTTGCGTAATTACTGGTGGTAGGACCTCTTGTGAGTCCGCGCGGGTGGGTACCACCACCCTGCCTATTTCTGCCGTGAAGCAGTAATGCGTTTCGGTTTGAAGGGCGGTGCAGCCGTCGTAACTATACTTGAGACCTTAGAACTTGTATCTCAAGGTGGGTGGCGCATTTACGTTGTGGATGTCTATGGTCTCTAGTAACCACTTAACACCAGGTGGGCTGAGAGCTCGTCCACCCATCTAAGCAATAAAAAAAAAAAAAATATATATATATTTGGGTATTACATCGATAAAATGATAATTAAAATTTCTATTTGCTTTTTTCTTATTGAAGTTTACCCTCTCCTAAGCACGGTTTGGTAGGTGAGCTTACGGGGCTCAACTTGCTAACACTAGCCTCTAGAATCGGGACTCACTGAGAGCATCCGGCAGAGAAACTCAGTGGGTTTTCACTACCATTCTACGTTTAGTTTAGCCTAGGTAATTAATTTTTGATACGGCTTTAGGTATGGTCTCTTAAGATCCTGCATGATATTGTCTTACTTAAACTTTTTTTGTACAGGAGAAAATCACCGGATCCCCAACCGCGCCCGGTGGGAGTTGAACCTCACCAAAAACTCCTGCCGCTTACAGCCAACTCCCGACCCTGGACCAGGCCAGAGCCAGTCCGGACCATTGAGATGGCAGGGTTGACGCAGAGCATATTACATCCATACCGCCGGAAGCTTATATAGCTAGCGCAATTTCTTGTAACTTTAAGAATAAAGATATGATTCCCTTGCCTTCAGGTTCACCGACCCGTTCCATCGAAAATATCCATTTACTTTAAATTATGCTGTTAATTTTTTCTAGGTGTATTCCGTCTGTTATTTACAGCAGAAATTAATGTTCATTGACGTATTCGATACTGATCCAAGTAATTTAGCTTTTTGAAAATAATACATACAACATAGTAATTTTATTACCTTACTAGCCGTAGTCGCCCGCTTCGCTGCGCATTTAAAATTAACATTATTATTTATTGTTATTATTATTAGGGAGTCCATTCTATCCATTATGTACCTACATGGATACCAAGTTTCAAGTCAATCGGATGCATTGTTCAGTAGTTATTACGGAACATCCGTAAAAACCACTGTACATTTATATATACCTAGTCATAAATTCTGTCACATGTTTAATGTAAAATAATTGAAACAAGTTTATTCATTATGTAACCATGCATATACCAAAATGAACTTAACAAAACATAGATTCTTATGACACTAAAGTTTATTCAAAATGACCTCCGTGATTTTGAATACAGGCTTTCAATCTGCGCGGCCAGTCGTCTATCGCAGCACGAACGAGGTCCATGTAAAAAACGGCGGCTGCCTTAATCAAGGATGTCTTTAGTGACTCCAAATTGGGATGAGGCTTTGAGCACGCCTTTTCCTCCAAGTGTTGACATATATTGTAATCTAACGGATTCAAATCTGGAGGAGGGCCAGTCTTTGTGCCGGATGAAGTCGATTTCACGCGCCGCCAGCCAGTCTTGTGTGCTCTTCGCTCTATGAGCTGGCGCCGAATCTTATTGGAATACCCAGTGCCTGTTATTGAACATGGTATGAGAAACAGGTTTCACAAGGTTCGTCAGGACTGTATTTTGATACACAACTGCATTCGTTTTTACACCTTTCTCACAAAAATGTACCTCTGTTAAGCCCCAATAAGAAACTCCCAACCATACAATGAGCGAGGATGGAAAATGACCTCGTTGGAATACGGTTGCTCGCTTCTTCACTACTGTGTGCGTACACCTTATCATTTTGTTTGTTGTAGCTCTCTTCTACGGTAAAATTTTTTTCATCCGAAAAAAGAATTTCCCGATATTTTTTTCCCGCGTACCGCTTCAACAAAGCGCGGCATCTCTTCAGTCTCAGGTCCATTAGACGAGCATTCAAACGATGTCCTGTTTTTNCTTCAGTCTCAGGTCCATTAGACGAGCATTCAAACGATGTCCTGTTTTTCTTCGATATGCCCGAAGCCCTAAGTCTTCATTTAACACCATTTTCACCGTGGTTCTGCTTAACCCCATCTGAAGGGCCAACAGTTTCTGCTTACGTTTGGGATTTCTTTGAATTCGCGCCTTCACAGCTTTTATCACTGCTGGAGTCCTAACAGACTGAGGGCGACCACTTCTTGACCTGTCATCTACACTAGAGACTTCATTGTATCGTTTGATGGTACGATAAACGAATCTTTTGGTTATATTCAAATTTTTCAGTATGTTAAAAATTTGAATTGACGCGTAACCGCAACGATGCAACGCAATAACTGCAACACGGTCTTCTTTAAGCGTCCACTCCGTATTTAAAAATGAGTAAAATTCTAAAAGTATACATTTTTATTTTCATGAACAATTCGAAATTCGAATTCAATAAACTTGTTTGTGGCCAGCATTCTAAAAGAAAAGTTTTTACTGTGTGACAATACTTATGACCTGACTAGGTATTAGTATAGATGAAGGGCGTGAATTTTGAATTCGGTTCACACATTTTGTGTTCACTACTACTAGCACATGATTTTATCGTGTCGGTTTTTTAACTGATTTGTTTTGTCTACGTCTAAGGTATGTATGTACATGTTCTTTCAAATAGTCGAAATTTCTTGAATATGGATTGAAGAGAGAAGCCGAGTATGGTGCTCAGTTGGGCGCAATTGGAGAGTCCTGTGTAATACAGCACGAACTAGTAAACGCCTTATCTTAAATTAAAGCAATTTCTGAAAATCACCTTTTCGTCACCACCATACATTTGTGGCTATAACTGATTAGGCGCAGACAAGTATCACCGGATTTTGTTTTTTAGCTATTGTACAGTCTACTAAGAGATTTACCGAAGAATAGGCAGCAGGGCTATCTCACTGAGTGTTATACCAGCGCAATGTGATCACTAACCAGACTTACTGGTGGTATAGTAGGGCCGCACAGGTTGGCATTACCAACCTGTCTATTTCTCTAATGAAGAAGTCATGCGCTTCAGTTAGTCAGTTAACGGTCAGTGTGCTTAGTGCGAGTTTTTTAACGCTCTCGATAGCGTAAAAGTTGGCTTATATTTGTATAGAATGGGATCGTTCGCCTACGTTTGCCCGCTAAGGACGCTGTTCCAACTGCATACAAAATTGGGCTAACTTTTACGCTATTGAGAACGCTAAAAAACTCGCACTAAGCACACAGGACTGCTGTTCAATTCAATACACATATGATACGTCCCAAAGTGGATGGCGACATTGACTCCGATAACCACTCCACAACAAGTAGCCCGTGAGCTTGTTCATCGATCAACACAATAAAAAAGTAAAACAAGAATATTATAATCACTTTACGAGTAAGTTTTGGATTTTACTTATAATTTTATGATCAACTTGATATGGTCTGACATTCTTGGATATATTCGGCATTGGCAAAAAGGTATGAACCAATATAAGAGCTAACAGAAATTAATTATAATAAAAAGAAAAAATATCCAGCAATTTTTTGTTTTGTGGATCATTTGACGCTCCTTTGTGTGTAGCATCCGGGGCCTGATGTCCCTCCTTGACCCCCAGCCCCCCTCCCGCTATGCCATTGCCGTACAGAGTACATTACAATTGAGACTTAGGCCTCATGGCACAAGATCGGCGGCGGAATTTTCGTTTCTATGGGCTTCAATAGACATCAGATAGGTCGTGATTTCGTCCATTATTACCAAAAAAAATATAAAAGATCTGGTTGTTTAAGCATGCTTGTATACTAAAACATAATTCAATTAATTATAGCAATGTCTTGTTCTAATGTAATTGTAAATGAAATAACGTAATTTGTTCATTCGTCCTGTGATTTTTTCAGCCGATTCCAGGAGACGCACGTCAAACCTAGAGTTGGATTGCGGGCTTCTCTCGGCTTTGGTTAGTCGGTCCGTAGTCGGGAATCAGACTTCGCGCAAATAGCACGTCTTCTTTACAAAATTATTAACAGACCGACGCGGTCGCCTTACTCTTATCGCGGTAAAAATGATACATCAAATTACCTCACTACAGGCAAGATAACGGATACTCGAACAGTGATAATCTTGTTTTAAACTCATTTCACACGAATTTTTATTGTTACTCATAATCAAAATCGCGAAAAATAGTTTTGTCCGCAAAACATGGTACACTTACATCAGTAGTGTCTTGTGCACAATCGACGTTACAATAAAATGAAATACCTACTTCTGTACCTAGTGTTAGTCTCGTTGCTTGTGTGGTGTTATTGTAACCCGTGTACTGAATTCGAGAGTGTGGATATAACAACGGGTGTGGTTCACGCGAATGGCTCTATCACACACGACAATGTGGAGTATGGTCCAGGCCGATGGTATAAGGGGGAGCTTGAAAACGGCGCGACGGTCACATACGGATGTCCTTGTATAGATCATGTCTGCATTAACAAATGCTGCGGACGTACACAAGCTTTCCTAAATCGGTCTTGTGAGAATACCGACTCTGATACCGTGAACCCTTTCAGTCCGACAGTTTATAAAGGAAGAGTGCCGACGAATGTGACAGCATCGGAGCATTTTTACTACTTTTACAGAAGACCGTGTAACGACAGCTATGGAGTTGACCCGAGTTCGTCTACAGAAGAATTATTTATTCAAGAAGTAAGTGTTCAAGTTCTCGATCAAAATACGTAGACGTAAAATCAGTAACAAAAAATAATAGTGGGGCACCTATAATTATTTTAAATGTGAATAATATATTTTTTTTCTTTTTTTTTTGCTTAGATGAGTGGACGAGCTCACAGCCCACCTGGTGCTAAGTGGTTACTGGAGCCCATAGACATCTACAACGTAAATGCGCCACCCACCTTGAGACATAAGTTCTAAGGTCTCAGTATATTCAAGCATTGTGTCGGATTTCGCAAAAATGTTTGGATTTACTGGTAGTAGGACCTCTTGTAAGTCCGCACCGGTACCTAGGTATCACCGCCCTACCTATTTCTGCCGTGAAGCAGTAATGCGTTTCGGTTTGAAGGGTGGGGCAACCGTTGTAACTATACTGAGACCTTAGAACTTATATCTCAAGGTGGGAGAGAGTTTGAAGAAACACCTTAATACAGGTGCATAGGCAGCATTGTGACGCATTTTTAATGTCTACGAGTAATACCTACTCGCGGCCCACGATTAGATGTTCGCTTCAATACACAATGGTATAATAGTGATTTAATAATTAAAATTACTTTTACGGCTTAATCTAGCGCTATTAATGGTCATTATACTTTAGTCATTCGTGACCACGAAAACTGTACAGTATTCGAAACGTGGTAAATAATAAAATTACCATAAATATTAAACTAAAAGTAGTTTTAATTATGTCTGTGACTCGGTTAACCGGAAAAATTACAATTCATTTGATTTGATTTGATTTGACTACATGGAGGGGTTCAGTTAATGCTATGTTATCTCAGATCAAAATATTGGATCTTAAGGGCAAAATCAATTAATATGCGCCAGAATGAATGCTATTACCAGAACCCAATTAATGGGAGACTTACTTACTTACTTACATTTACTTGAGACTTAGTATTAATTTAATAATAAATGTTCATTTCAGATTTAATTGTGTGTCTATCTATTTTGTTGTGGTAATGTTTTCGGAGAGTTAATGCCGAAAAGGTTGCAAAAAGTAATTATTTAATGTAAAGAAAAATGTGAAAGTATTTTAAGATACGTTTTATTATCGCCTACCTTTGCTTTAGATTCTGATTAGAAAAGAGTCATACTGAACTCTGTATTTTGAACAAACTATGAAGAATTTTGTATGGAAAAAAAACTTTTGTTGCCTTAGTAACAAAGTAGGAAGTTGGTAACAAAGTACGAAATGGAATGTTTGTTGTATACTGTTTACTATTTATTGCTTCTTTTTTTGGATATTTAGAATGAAAATTTGTTAATGAAAATATAAAGAAAAAAATTCATAATCATAGAAGAATCCAGAATTCGTTTGATTATTTAGGGATTTTTCTTGTAAGCTATATTCTAAACGGGATAGAGATAAGATGTTTTAAAATTCATCAATTATAGTTTCAACAACGCTAATAGTTGAAATTACTAGTTTCAATTTGAATTCTTCGTTTATGGTTCATGGAGTCTGATTTTTCAAAAATTTCTGAGCGTCAATATTTCTCTTGGTAGTTTGCATTGTTAGGGATGATCTCATCTTCATCATCATTTTCGTTTTATGAACGCACCAATCGTCCGAGCAATTTACATCCCATTCACAATGCCCAGCTAAGGAACCGTTACTATATTCCTCCGCCTTTACTCGGCAACGCTATGATAATTTCCTTGTTAAAAAGGGGTTTGTTAGGCCTACAGCAGCCTCTTATCTGTGTATAACATTTATATTGTTTATGGTATATGACGATCGTGGTTTTATTAGTAAGAAATTAATAAACAAAGACGAAAAAGGTCACGAGTAGCTGTCGGAGCTCATGGTCATCACAATGTGAATACAATCACCCGAAATGTGATCTGAATCTAAATCTATACTATATAAATCTACAGTGGTTTTTAAGGATGTTATAACTACTGAACCATGCATCCGATTGACTTGAAACTTGGTAACCATGTAGAAAATACATGTACTTAATGGATAGGCTAATATTTAGGTATATGAGTGTTGGACTCCCTAATAACAATGACAATAAATAATAATGCTAATTTTAAATACCCAGCAAAGCGGGCGAGTACGGCTAGTCTAATCTAAACTCAATCACATCGCCATAACGGTTATCAATAATGATTACCTTGGGATCGGAAGCCAAAGTAAATCGAACGCGCCTTTTTTGTCGTCCATTTAGGCTGACGAACAGATAATACCTGCTGCCTACCACTGAGGTTCTCTGCAAACCTCGTTTGGTGAAAGATTGGAAATTCTCGAAAGAATGGAAACGCATTGTGATCATTTGCACGGGCTCACAATACTGAATATTGAATAACCTATACCTACACAAGTTGGATCGTAGCTGTAACTCGTGGAGACCAGTCAATTATCAATGTATTTTAATTCAAAGATTTGGTATTTGCCACAGTATTTCGATGACAAGATAGTTGCGTAACTACTATAGGTAACCACACCGGACGCTTTACCTAATAGGCCACGGACTCTTTTGTATGCTATCGTGTCGGTTATGCGATAAAGTCCATGGGCTTGGACGATTGATAAAAATAATTGAGGTTTAACGAGTTTTGTGATGAGGACACCCATTAAGCGTGGCTGTTTATCAGATAATAATAAATGTGTTACGATGTAATCACATTATTTGTTTTTCGTTACACACACACATAAAATATCTGCATATACTAGGGTTTTTCAATAAAAAATGGTAATAAGTATGACGCAATTATGTTTTATTAAATGTTATTTTATTTTTTGACCTTTCAGGTTTATTCACTTTATCTTTTTCCTAGAGCTAAAATTCCCTTTTTAAAAAAATCTTCTTCCTGATCCCATAAAAAATCGCGTACCGCCGCGCTGTGGACTACTGCACCATCTTCAAATTTATGGCCCCTGAGATGTTTCTTTAACGGCGAAAATAGGTAGAAATCTCTAGAAGCTAGGTTCGGTGTATACGGAGGATGTTCCATCAATTCGAAGGTAGCTTCTTGGATGGTAGCCATCGCAAATCTGGACTTGTGTGCGGGGGCGTTTCTGGAGTTTGCCCCGCCGTTTCTTGCGTATTTCCTCTCGCAACTTTGTAATTTGTCCTGTGTGTTTAGAGCGAGTTTTTTAACGTTCTCGATAGCGTAAAAGTTAACCCAATTTTGTATGCAGTTGGAACAGCGCCCCTAACGGCAAACGTAGGCAAACGATCCCATTCCATACAAATATGAGCGAACTTTTACGCTAACGAGAATGTTAAAAAACTCGCACTAAGCACACACTGCATGGTCTCTATGTAATAGTGGCTCCAAGATTAAGATATTTGATCGTTACCACCTGTTGGCTGTTCCAGAAAAAATAGCCCATGATCTTAATCACCCGCGGACGGAATCGCCTTAAATTTCTTCGGATTTGGAGACGACGGTATCTTCCAAGAACTGTTTTTTTTTTGTTTTCGTGTCATAATATGTCATGTATAGTAATGAATAGAGCCAAAAATCGGTCTAGATTTTGTTGTAACAAACCTAAGCTTTTTGAAATTCTCATTCTCGTTTATTTCTGCGCGTCAGAAAGCATTCTGGATACCCAGTGCGCTAACACTTATTTATACACAACAAACCCAAACTGTTGTGTGTGGAAAACGGACAATTCCTATAGAAATTCTCATTTTGTCAGCTATAAAACAAACAGTATAACGACAATCCGCCAAGACAATATTTTCAACTTTTCTAATCATTTCTTGAGTTAGTACTAATGTAGGGCGTCTTGTGCGGAGGTCGTCGTTAATGGAAGTTCTTACTCGTATAAACCCAGCACACCAACGCGCAACCATAAAATATGGAGGAGCATGAACACTTAATGTTTTTGTAAAGTCTTGATTTATTAGCTCCGTAGTAAAATTATTCAAGTAGAGATGTTTGTGGCCACGTGAATTTTAATTTTATCCATTTTTAAGAACACGTTCTGACAACGCATATAAATGATCTATATATATATATAAAAAAAAAACAAAAAGATGTGATTGTTTTTCACTATTATTATATCATATGCCTGTCAGTATCTATGAGTTTCTCTATAAGTAATGTAAGTAAACGGTTCTTTTTTCAGTTTTTTTTTCTTTCGATGGAAAATATATCGCATTATCATTAATTATCGAACACCCCTCGTACATGTAGATATAAATACTTAAATCAGATGTAGGTAAATCATAAAACACAGGTGTAAATCCTGATGTTGTATTTAGGGTTAATATTAACTTTTTATATGATATAACGATCTGGGAAATATTTATCCAAAAAACGTTTAGGACACCATTTTGAATAGCTTATGGAAAAAAAATTAATTTATTTCATAACATTCATCAATGTTGCCAGACTAACAAATAATGACCGAATACGGAAGCGTTCAGAAATTATGCAAAAAAATAGCTGGTGGAAATATTAATTTTTTTTTTAATTGCTTAGATGGGTGGACGAGCTCACAGCCCACCTGGTGTTAAGTGGTTACTGGAGCCCATAGACATCCACAACGTAAATGCGCCACCCACTTTGAGATACAAGTTCTAAGGTCTCAAGTATAGTTACAACGGCTGCCCCACCCTTCAAACCGAAACGCATTACTGCTTCACGGCAGAAATACTCTCTTTGCCCTACAACAGCTTCAATTATTAGGGTAATTTGTATGCGATTCCAAAGAAATCCAGACTAGACATCTTTACTGATGGTAGAATGTATAGATAGTCTATAAGGGAAGGTAGCACTATCCGGCCTATTTCTAACAACGGGTACACCTTTCATCTCCCAGATGCTTCAGACGGCAGTCAAAATAAATTTTGGTCTTCCTCCAATTAACTATAGGCACGTTTTCATTAAACTTGTAAGTAGGTTTCAATCACAAGGAAAATTTAATGTACTTTGCGGTTTGTCTGAATTAATTTCGAAAATTACTTGCTTAGTCACGTGAATGATGTAAAATGACTAATGACTTACAAATTCGTTTTTGTAGATGGTTTTCAAAGTTATTAATGACCAAACAGGAAATGAAAAGGTATAATAATAAGGTAAATCATCATTTGAATGGGACAATTAAAACACTTTTACGGTTTAATCTTGCGTTTTTAGTGTCATTCTATTATTTTCTACTTTTCCAATAAATTTTTCAAGGATGACGTCCGTCACTCGGAATACTGTAAAAGTATTATAGTTTTAATTATGTCTACGATTCGCGAAAATCGAACAAAATACCATTTTACTAGTGGTAGAGCGTGCTTTTTTTTCTTTCCTTTTTCCCTACTTTTTTTTCCTACCTAAGCCGAGAGCTTTGAGAGGCTATTTCAGCGTAGCTAACTAGTAGGTGAGCTCACGGGGCTCAAACCTGACGGCGTTGCTAACACGAACCCTAGCAAGAGCCGTGCTTCGCAGAATCTACCACCGGATCGGAAACGCGACCCACTGAGAAGGTCCGGCGAGAAAGTCGGTGGGCTGTGTCTGTGGGTTAATTTACTCGTCGAGCCCTTCGTCGCAAGCGACGGGTTCGATGAGAACGATACCTACTCGCTGGTAGCCTAAGGGGGTATTCCAGCTACGCCTGGACGGTTAGGTAGGCTCGAGTGAGCTAGAGTGAGGTCACAGGCTCAACCTGAGAGGATTTGCTAACACTAGCTCTAGCAAGAGAAGTGCTTCGCAGAGTCTACCACCGGATCGGAATCGCGACCCAGTGAGAAGATCCGGCGAGAAACTCAGTGGACTGTGTCTATGGGTTAGTTCACTCGAGTTCGACGAGGACGGTGACCGGTGCTTGAGAGGCTTAAAAGCACCGAGAATGAATCCGGGGGATCCGATAAGACATGTTTCCCTTTCACGCTTCCCCACCCTTCAAACAGAAACACAGTGCTTCGCATCAAAAATCAGTCGCTCGACAGTATCTTCCTGTCCTCTTCCTCGCGTCGCTTCCCCCATTATTGAGGGTCGTGACGCTGCATCATTTCCTCACGTACGATTTCCCTCCATCTGCCGCGATCCTAGGCTTCGTGAAGGTCCTCGTGGAACTTCGTATTCAGAGAAGATCGAATCTGGTCCGACCATTTCGTGGGACTAAGTACGTCCTCTGGGACGTTTACCCTCTCCGTTGCCGGTCACCATCAGCTATTCAGCTGTCAGATTGTGATATCGTTCTTCAATCGTTATAATAGTAATATTATAACGATTGAATCAAATTCGTAGACAAAGCCGCACGAAATATTAATATTAGATAGGTATACGTTACATAAAAATAATAATACTAATTGACCTTGACTTCGTCCGTGTTAGATATTATTTTATATTATAATTGCCGAAACATCCCAATATTTTATGATATAGCATAGGAAAAATTTTTGTTCGTGTTTGTCAAAGCCAAGGGAAGATTTTGCGCCGTGTGGGTGTTTTTTTCTTCTTTTTCTTAGATGGGTAGACGAGCTCACAGCCCATCTGGTGTTAAGTGGTTACCGGAGTCCATAGACATCTACAACGTAAATGCCGCCATCCATCTTGAGATATGAGTTCTAAGTCTCAGTATAGTTACAACGACTGCTACAGCCTTCAATCTGACATGCATTACTACTTCGCGGAATAAATAGGCAGGGCGGTGGTACCTACCCGTGCGGACTCACAAGAGGTCCTACCACCAGTAAAAATGTATACGAACGAAAGATGCTCCTCCACAAATGACGTTGCTTATTATCAAAAAGATATTCTTAATCAAAACGTGAAATTTAATATTTTGTGTACGAATTATTGATACCTTATTTCCGGAAGAATATTCGTTTATTATTTATCTTATCTTATATCTTTAAACGAGCAATTCTTGTATATAAATATATATATAATCTGAATCTCGGAAACGGCTCCAACGATTTTCATAATATTTAGTATACAGGGGATTTCGGGGGCGGGGGAAATAGGTCTAACTACGATTTATTTTCAGAAAAAGTTGTTTTATTCGTGTTTTCAATAATCAACTTTATCGATAACCAACTCAAACATACTTTTTTTTATTGATAGAAAATAATATAATATCCGATATGTAATTCGTATTTTAATATAATTTCTAAAAAACACAATTTATAAACAACAAAAAAAACATCGAGCAAGGCTCCTTTGGTTATATATAAAATAGTGAAATGTAAATTACATGTAATACGCGCCACTGCGTACAATCTTTACTGCTTGAATTTCGATACGCGCACGCACTCTCTAATTTCATAATTCTCTATTGAGAGTAAATTGTATAGTATATCTCTATAATAACGTGACAATTTTTACCAGTCAAATTCTAGCGCAAAACGGCTTAAGGAACTTTGCGTCAACAACGAACACACATAAAAAGTATTGTAGGATATCGGTAATAAATTTTTTTAGAGACTTTTTTTTCAACTTCAATTTCTCGTCACAAAAACGGCTAAAGCGTTTTTCGCCAGGTCTACCTAGTGAGTCGAGATTTCGCTCCGGTGATAGATTCCGCGAAGCATTGCGCTTGCTAGGGTCAGTGTTAGGAAGAGCCCCGTGAGCTCACCTACCAAACCGCGCATAGCTGTAATACCTACATAAGTTACGGTTAGGTATTGAAAAAAAAAGTTGCCATGTCTTTTCAAAAGCGCCTTTTGCCTAACAGTAAGAACTTAACCAGATTTTATTCTGTTTTAATATATTCATAAATATTAAGGTGGATACCGCGGGAAGTAATGTACCAAATTAATAATACCATACTGTCCTAGCGCTGTTCGTGTGATGACCAACATTTAAATAACATAACAAAGACACAAATACGCTGGAACATATTGTGCAGTTGGTCACATCTCATCATAACAAGGATTTTGTTGATATTATTTTACCTTGAAACGAGCTAACACTTTAGACGTTGTTTTTTCAGCCGTGCTCCAAAAAATGTGGTACGTACATATTGTATTCACGGCAAACTATCCGCGTTAGCATAGCTTATGACTTTATATTTCGATAAATTAATGTTTCAGGCTCATTCGATCCGGAATGTTACCTGAATAATTGAGAGCGAAACATGAATATTCGTGGCTTAGTAAATTTATTGAAATATTATACTCATTAAACGTATTAAATATCTACGTTATTTTACCGGCCCCTTTTTCGGCTGAAGGAGGGGCTTAATGTCTTAACATATTTAATAACTACTCTAATAAAACGATGATGGCCCCATCATAATGGGATAACGACCCGATTAACATTTGAATACTTACTACGTATAGTCGATATGCTTTTTAGAGGCGTCGTTGGTCAATTGCTTGCGTTTATATTGCTTTATTGCTTCGCGGCAGAAATAAGTAGGTACCTATCGTTTTTTTTATGATTGAGAGTTTACTGGTGGCCCTGAGCCTTTTCCAGTTTCACAAGGACAGGTGGGCGAACAAGGGCTCAGCCAGAAGGGGCGGGATTTGCTAAAAGCTACTCGAGCACCTTCAAATGAGATCTAACAACTCAAGAGTAGCTGCTTCGCGAATGAATCTATTACCGGATCGGAATCGCGACCCGCTGAGAAGATCCCGCGAGAATCTCAACGGGCTGATGCTTAGATTAGGTTGCACGTCGAACTCTTTGCCGAGTTCGACGAGTACAGTTACCGGGGTCTCTACTCCTAGTGTTAGAGCGGAATGCGTCTAATGCAAGGGTTATTGGATCCGATGGATCCGTAAGGACGTGTCTAGGGCGACGACGGTGACTGGCTCCTGCGTGATCAGAATTCGGGGAGTAGTTAGCGGCGGCAACAATAAGGCGATTACCATGACGCATTGCCTTATCGAAGTAAAGATACCTATCCGTCCAGGTTCAAAAGATGCCAAAACATCGGCCCTATATAATCCTGGGATGGAAGATTTCTCGTTTTTTCCTCTGAGTAAATAACCCTAGAAAAAACACAAATATCTGTAGGTACGTCTTCCTGTGTGATCATAGATTGTAGTGAAACTGTAGTATTCGGAATGTCAGAAATTGAATAAGAATTTGTGTCTTCAGTTATCTTCTGGAAGTAGTTATATTAAGCCCAATTAATCATGTAGATTTCAACTTGTCATTTAAGCATTCTTTTCGTAAATGATTGCGGACTAAAGTAAACAAAATGTATCACCGTATCTATGATGACTCTGCATGCAAAACTTACCGCTCTCACTACACTTCACTCCATCCAAACCCTATTTGAAGTCAATACCCAAAGCTATTTGATTCAGAACTTAAATTTTTACACTCTTCGCACCGATATGGGTCTGCGTTCTTCTAATATTTTTAAGTCTTAAACTGATTCACGCAAAACTATGGTGCTGTGAGACGATAAGGATTGGAACCCCTATATTGCATTATATTAGTGCAAGTTTTGGAAATCTTTTTAAATATTTATCATGATTTATTCGTAACGTCGCGTTTTCGGCTCATACAATTTAATCGATATATACTTCGCGGCAATTCCTATACTACTACTAAAACAGTATACCAGTCCGTGGACCTACATCTATTTTGATTTATTATTAATGTACTACATTGGTAGTGTAAAGGAGTTCAGAGCTTCTGTGGTGTTGAGGCGAGTAAGGACAGAATGCCGCCGCCCAGTTTGAGATAAGAGGTTGGAATATTAGTGACTTATTTAAATCGTAGCGAGCGATTGTTTCGCGGCAAAAATATATCGAAAGGTGGAAAAATTCTGTGAATATTCAAAACCGGACCTGTATTCAAAATAGGAAGGTGGGGAAACAGTTAAATAGTAATACATATAGGCTATGGTAAGTAGGAAAGAAATACTGCATCGAATGCAAGAGGAACGATTAGTCATCATCTCATCTCAGCCTGTCTATTGTCCACTGCTGAACATAGGCCTCTCCAACTGATGTCCAGTGCGGCCGGTCTGTTGCCACCTACATCCAACGTGACCCAGCGATTTTCACCGGGTCGTCGGTCCATCTGGTAGGTTACCGTCCCACACTGCGCTTGCTAGTACGTGGTCTCCATTCGAGGATCTTTCTGCCCCATCGGCCGTCCGATCTTCGCGCTATGTGACCTGCCCACTGCCACTACAGCTTACTAATCCTACGGGCTATGTCAGCAACTTTGGTTCTTCTACGGATCTCCTCATGTTTGGTTCGATCTCGTAGAGAAATACCAAGTATAGCCCTCTCCATAGCTCACTTATGAAGCATAGCTCCCTCATAAATAGATGCACCATGAAGCACCACGTCTCAGAACCGTAAGTTATTACTAGTAGCACACATTGGTTGTACACCTTTGTCTTCAGGCACTGAGAGATTTTGGACGAGAACACATTTTTTAATTTACCGGACGCTGCCCAGCCGATTTAGATTCATCTGCCTACTGACTCTCGAAGTTGGGTTTACCTAATCGGACTACCTGCCCCTTTTTCTAGAGTAAAATTATTATAGAAGTAAATATAATCTTTTAGAAGCAAAAATAAAACTTCTAAGCGTAAACTTTAGAAAGTTTTCTCGCAATGAGAAACAGGCGTGGTAGAGGCGTAGACATTTCTGAACATAAATTCAAATGTATGATATAAAAGTTTTAGTCGTTTCTCAAGAAATGATAAATATATTGCATCGTAAAATAAACTAATTCCCTTTTATTGTCTAATACGTTGTAACTAATACTCGTAGGTACTAAATTACTGCTACTTTCGATCTTTGAAATCTTCGATCAACAGTTTGAAATTGACTGTCTGCGAAAATACATTTTTGACAGAAGGCAACGCACTGGCGTAAACGCTGGTAACCGTGGGCGGCGGTGAATCACTTACCATCAGGTGACCCGTCTTGCTCGTTTGCCTCTTAGTTGTTATAAAAAAAAGGACTTTATTTTTAATTTTTTTATTTTTATTTATTGCTTACTTAACAATGTGTGATTCATGTGATGGCGAGTACTCACCTTCACTCATGCATATCCGCTATCGGTATCGCGACATTAAGTCCAAGAAATATGTGTCGCTCGCGCGCTTTGTGTCAAACCGTGTTGCGACATAGATTTCGTGGATGCTCCGGTACCTAACTACATTCCCGATCCTGCGGACAGAATGGAAAGCAGTCGATGTCACCCAAAACACGTTATTTCGGATCCTCCCGATCCACAAACGGTGCTTTTAGGTACCTCAAGCACCGGTCATCGTTCTCGTCGAATCCGTCGCTGGCGACGAAGGGCTCGACGAGTAAATTAACCCACAGAAACAGCCCACTGAGTTTCTCGCCGGATCTTCTCAGTGGGTTGCGTTTCCGATCTGGTGGTAGATTCTGCGAAGCACGGCTCTTGCTAGAGTTCGTGTTAGCAACGTCGTCAGGTTTGAGTCCTGTGAGCTCACCTACTAGTTAAGGTTACGCTGATATGATCTCTCTAGACCATCAGCTTAGGTAGGAAAAAAAAGTGAATGCTTTGCGTAGTTTGGCGAATACGCCCAAAATAACAATGAAACAATTTTTCAGTCATTGATTACATAAAACTGTAGGTAGTCGTAATTTCAGTTTATTGATGTTTATGAATTCTTTATTTTTATGAAAGTTATAACATTCGGCTTTATGCTTTGCTAAAACAGCGTTCTTTTGCGGGTGACCGACATCTTATTTTTATGGTTTTGATACCTACATTTAATAACTGAACAATAAAATGTTGTTTTAAAATCAAATACATATCTACTATAGCTCTCACCGTAATCTAGTCTAGTAGAAACTTCTTAAACACGGGTGCTTAAATATTTTTTAAATTGTTTTTCAGAAAAGATTGGCATATAAGATACTAAGTAAATGTTTTTTCTTCATCGTGGAAGTTTCATGAAATCAAAAAAATTAGCCAGTCTACATTATTTAAATATGCTGCCAATAAAACAACCATCTTATCCTTTAGACAACTTTTTTTTTGCATGAGTGAAAGTCGTCGCCAGTGTACAAACACGGCGTTAATTTGTTAGCGATGCTAAAGACACCACGTGAATTCTACCTATCTTTAAACTCTCTATCTCTCTCTCTTCCCAGCAATGTATCCCACATGGTGGTGGGCTCAGCTGCCTTACTTTACTCTTCCACTTTGCTCTGTCTTCGACATTCTCGTCAGCAACATTGCATTCCCTTTTGTCCTTCAGCCCTAAGTCGTAAGACTTCTAAGTCGTCGTGGCCTAAAGGATAAGACGTCCGGTGCATTCGTATACAGCGATGCACCGGTGTTCGAATCCCGCAGGCGAGTACCAATTTTTCTGATGAAATACATACTTAACAAATGTTCACGATTGATTTCCACGGTGAAGGAATAACATCGTGTAATAAAAATCAAAACCCGCAAAATTATAATTTGCGTAATCACTGGTGGTAGGACCTCTTATGAGTCCGCACGGGTAGGTACCACCACCCGGCCTGTTTCTGCCGTGAAGCAGTAATGCGTTTCGGCTTGAAGGGTCGGGCAGCCGTTGTGACTATACTGAGACCTTACAACTTATATCTCAAGGTGGGTGGCGCATTTACGTTGTAGATGTCTATGGGCTCCAGTAACCACTTCACACCAGGTGGGCTGTGAGCTCGTCCACCCACCTAAGCAATAAAAAAAAAACATCCTTCCACTACAATAGCACTACATTTTTAAACATGAGGTCGAAATCACAATCCTATTGCATAGCGGAGATACATATGATGATTTTGCGGTAGAAGACGACAGGATGGCTGTGCCCGATTCAAAGAGTGCCCCATTCAAAGACTTCATACAATAAGTGTCGTGCTTCGTTTGTGACTAATAAATACAGTGCAACCTCGATATAACAAATCGAAAGGGAACAAGTAAATATTCATTTTATCAAGTAATTCGGTAAACTGAGGTCCGTTATATTAAGATTAGGTTGGTCTACCATTTATTATAACGAGGTAAAGCAGTTTTATTCACCTCAACATTACGTACTCATCTTGTTATAGCGAACAACCTCTACTAATAAATGATAACACGTTTTTATCAAATTACTGTATGTATTTTCTATTTAAAAACAATTAGGTAGGTAACAGTTTTTCTCAAACTTGTCGAGACTGATTTACATACTATGAGATTAAGGTGGAAGGTGGAAGGTCATATTGGTGGAAACGTTATATAAAGATTTTGGGTTGACAAAATTCGTTAATTAGAGGTATCTACACTTTTTTTTATAGTTAAAAATTCGTTACAAAGAGTTTGATCGCAAGAAATCTTCGCAATGTAAGGTATATTTTACGTTAACTCTTAAGGACAATTCAAGGGTATAGCGAAGAATTTGTTAAACGTCGTCATATTGAGATTCGTTAGGTATATTAGTGTAGAAATGGGATCGCAGCGCATAAAATAAAACTTCCACTGTTCCAAAATCTTCTGTTATAATTAATAATTTAAAAATTTATTAACACTTTACACTTGCTCATTTTTTAACCGTCTTCGCCATCTTCCTTTTCTCTGTCATTCTGTCTGTCATTCTCTTCTCCCTTTCGTTCCGTTTTCTCTCACTCACATCTTAACGCTCCGTTTCACTCTTTTCATACGTATCATTCTTACAAATCCTACATTAAGGTTACACTGTATAATTAATTCGGTTTCCTAATTTTTTTCTTAGAATGGAACCCTGTACGAGGTGGCCCAAGGCGGTTCGCAATGGCACCCATCAAGTCGGTATTGCGTGGACATGTCAATATACAACAATTCGATTGCGTCCTCCCTGGTGGCTGCCGTCTGCTACCCTGACAGCGTTAGCAGCGACGACAACTACACGCTATACATCGCGTATGCTGTTGGTAAGTTTAGAATTTTTTTATTGCTTACGTAAACCCACAGACTTCAAAAACGTTAATGTCGCCACTTGACAAACATGAGTCTAAGGCTCAGTTGTCTAGTAAAACGGTTAATCTATCTCGGTAGAAATATACAGGGTAGTGGTACTTACCGATGGAGCACGCACGCCCTACCACTAGTAAAGGTTTTTTTTATTATTAAGACACCGTCATCGCGCTCAGCAAACAAGAGATCTCGAGTTCATCGACCCGTGCAGTATTTATTTTACACCGATAGTTTGCGATTTTGAAATAAACGACACTGCTTGTTATCACCTTTATCGTAGGTATAGAATTTCGGGTAGAGATCTGTTTGGTTGTGAGCTCGGACGTTCATCGAAGTACCAAACAAAATGATGCTTTATTACAAGAATATTAAGGCACACCAAATTTAATTAGATTTAATCAATTGTTTTCATTCCTATTCGTTGATGTTCGAGTTAATGGGTAATAAAGTATGACGGTGCTCTGAGTCTGCCAGTCATTCTAATCGTAAAGTGTCCGGACCGTCCGGATTGTTTGATGCCCGCCAACAATTAATTGTTTATGGTCGACTTTGTAGTTTTTATGTCTCTTATCCACTATTAATTATCTTTTAATTTTATTTAAACATATAATTTATTGCCAAATATCACATTCCGCTATTCACATTTATGCTGTATTTAAATAGAAGTGAATGTTTTTACGTACGTCCTCTATGCGTTCCCGAACCATTTAAAAAATTGTGATGAACATTGATGCAGTCATTTTTAACATTCTAGGGAAGGTCTTAGTACCATCAAGGCATGATAGATACCGCGTGCTTAATTTAAATAATCGGTGTCTTTGAATGAGTTAGTGACAGTTTTAGTCTAGTGTGAATAGGCTTGATTAGTATCTGTATAAATAAAAGTGGGTTAAAATTTAAAATGTATTTTAGTCTTAAAACGTTTGTAGAATATGTTAATAAAAGCTAATTTATTATTTAACAATTTTCGTAATTGTTAAATAATAAATTTGCTTTTACTTTAGTTTTATAGAAAAAAAAAATCCTTACAAACTCTACCTTTTTCGTAATGAAATGTACCTACTCTCTGTTATTTTCTGTACTTCTGGCAACGTTTCATGACGGTCGATCGAGTAAGACGTAAAAGTGTAACAAACAAATTCACTATTGAATTTATGTATTACAATATTAAAGTAGAGTATACTTTATTGTGCACCAAAACAAAATTTAATAAATCGTAAATACAAATGCACAATGGGCGGTCTTTCAGACAACCGCCACATGAACAAGAATTTTCTTAAGAAAAAATTAACGGCAGTGTATTGATCGATAGATATATACCCTATATATAATATATAAATATCGATAACATAATGATAATAATACGATTGTACACATAAAAAATAAATAATCATTTTTTACATACAAACATCTTATCATCATATACTAATCAGACACTTTACCTCGACGCAAATTAAACAAATTGATAACTAAACGAGTAAATAATTGTATGGATAGTAATTATCAAAGAGTATTCACTGTTAAGCAGCCCCCTTATCCCCTAACATTGCTGACGTAGGCCGAATCCTTTGCCTACGGGAAACATAAAAAAGTTCAAGAAAAATATCAATCCGTCACAATCTCATATTACTCATTTATTGCACAACTAGATGACCCGGCATATTTCGTAGTGCCTTAGTCGATAAATAAAAGACCTAAACTTTTGTATAAAATAAACTTAAAACAAACAAAAGGAATCCGATAGCGGTAGGCAGCGGCTTGGCTCTGCCCCTGGCATTGCTGAAGTCCATGGGCGACGGTAACCACTCACCATCAGGTGGGCCGTATGCTCGTCTGCCTACAAAGGCAATAAAAAAAAATCCGTCCGACGGGGGACACATCAAAGGGAAAACAAAATTGTTATTTTTATTTAATTCCGAGTATTTTCATATTTATCTACCTTTTAAACCTTCTCTGGACTTCCAAAAATAATTCAAGACCAAAATTAGCCAAATCGGTCCAACCGTTCTCGAGTATTAGCGAGACTAACGAACAGCAATTCATTTTTATACATATAGATAGGTTATTGATTTTGTGTCTGTCTATTAGTTCTTGTAGTCCTAAGAATATGCCATAAGCATGATCATTGATATCTAACAACGGTATTTTAGGTCTTCTCCTGTCCGTGCCTTTTCTCCTCGCTACGTTCCTGGTATACGCCATGATCCCTGAGCTGAGGAACCTACACGGCATGTGTCTGATGGCGTATTGCGCGGGATTAATCGTCGGCTACCCCTTCCTTTCGTACCTGAAGCTGCACGTTGGCAGAATCGGAGCCAATATGACAGGATGCATTGTGTCTGGTGAGTATTCATTAAAACTTAGCACGCTTATCTTATAACACAATTGAAAAGTTAATGAACGAGTGACAAAAAGAAAAGTATACATATGTAATTTGTATTTGAATATTCGTAATTCCGTAGCTTGGTGGGTAAGAATCTTGGAGCACACGTACCTACCAAGTTTTGCGATTACAAGGGGAATCCCAATCAAATCCTGGGAATCCTGTGGTGATAAGATTTATATTATAATGCTTAATTGACTCATTAAGAAGTGATATCAAGGAGCAAGCGCAAGACAGGGTCAAGTGGAGACAACTTGTGAGGGCTTGTGTAAAAGCGGGGTACCTTAGGATAGCTACAACAATTAACTTATGTTCGTAACTTACACGGTGAAGGAATAGTATCAGAATAAAAATATCGGTATTGAAAATGAAGTCCGCAAAATAAGTATGATTTACGTAATTACTATTCGATTGAGACATAGACACGGTGGTTGGCTACATTGAGTAGTGATGTCCGTAGACTATGTTAAACACTTAATTCCAGGTGGGCTGTAAGTTTTTTCATCCGTCTATAAAGTGAAACAAAAAACTCTGTTGAAACTCTTTCTGTCGAATATACACCAAACCCATAACAATCAATTGTTTTGGGAACTTCTTATTTTACTTCATGAATATATTATTATAATGTAAGATGAAGGCAGCAGACCTAACTCTAATTCTGAACAATGTGCAATACGAGTATACATGTTACATTGTGTACACTAGCCAATTGTTTCCCAAAATGGTTAGAAAAAAATATTAAAACAGATATTTAAACGCGATTGGCATTAAGTACATTGCTTTTTATTTCTCCAAATTTAGTGTAGTTCATTTATGATCTCCAATAATAATGAAGATCTCCAATATCCAATGATATTGGAGATCTTTTTGATTTCTAATCCTAGTAAAGCTCAGGCACTACGCATTCGAAATATGTATGTATAGTTAGTTGCATGTCACTTAACACCAGACGGGCCGTGATCTCGTTAAACAGCCTGAGAAATAATTATTGTAAATAGAAATGCTTTAACAAAAACCGACTTCAAATAGGAAAAAAAGGATATTCCAAAACAAATTAATATACATCAAAAACAATAATCATCGAAACCGGTTGGCGTGATATTGAATTATTCATCTATTTGTCGCGCACGTACTATTAATGCAAATTTAAGACTTACATGGTTTTCTCATGGATACCATTATCAGAACTGGACTAAATTGAAATGGGACCACACGGGAAGCGTCAGCTTTCTAATAAAAAAAGAATCACACAAAATCGATTCAGCCAGTCAAAAGTTATGAGGTAACAAACATAAAAAAACATACAATTGAATTGAGGACCTCCTCCTTTATTGAAGTCGGTTAAAAAGTACCATCTATCACGATTGATGGTAGCATATTGAAACCTATCCGAGTGCTAACAACAAGTTTCAACGTTGTTTATGTTTAAGCGTTATGAGGAGAACACATTGAACAGATAAACAAACCTAAAAATGTGGATTTTATTCGTTCGATTTTCTGACGTAGTACGTTCCTGAGAGTTTTTCGTTTCGCCACTGTGAACGATTGGCGAAGGTTCTAGAAAGACTTTAACCGTTTTAATTTGGACGCAATTGTTACTCAATACATTTATTAATGGCTGGATCAATTTTGATAATAAAGTGTGTGTTCAAGTGGATTCGAGAATGGTTTAGATACACAATTTGGTCCACTACAAAAATAATATTGGATTTTGTTTTTTAAAACGATTTCTGTGTGCTTAGTGCGAGTTTTATAACGTTCTCGATAGCGTAAAAGGTAACTAGAATCTGTATGCAGTTGGAACAGCGCCCCTAGCGGCAAACTTACGCAAACCTTCCAACTCCATACAAATTTGAATTAACGTTTACGCTATCGAGAACGTTAAAAAACTCGCACTAAGCAGACTGATTTTCGGATTTACTACTTGTATACAGAAAAACGTCTGTCGGTCCACTGGTATAGCATAAAAATAGAAATCCATGCTACCATTAAATTAATTATTTTTATATAAGCTCGAATGTGTGATGCTAATTAATTTAATTAAAAGTACCCGTAGGGCGTGTTTTTCGTGTTTCTAATGGAAAATTATTAATTACTAGGTTTGCACCGCGATTTCAGGCGTCACATCTCATTCTTTCTGGACCCTATACTATTTCCTACCTACGTATTTCATTAAAAAAATTCGTACCTCGCGGCGGGAGGTACCTAACGCCGGGACGTCTCATACTTTAGGCCACGACGTTGTTAGCAAAGTCTCAGACTGAGCCCCATGACCATGAGCTCGCATACCAATTCGATTAAACCAGAATGGCCCCTCGAGGCCAACGGTAATTATAATCAGGTAGGAAAAAATACTAATAATAACTAAATAAAAATACTAACTTGTTTAAGGGATCTTCCGTTGCAGGTTTGATTTAGTCGGTCTTGTACCATAATATTTATGTCCTTATCTTACATAGATTGCCAAATTTAATTCAAGTAAGTGTACTTCTATGTACATATTATTATAATGATTCAACATACAGATTAACCGTATTATATTAATCGTAAAATTTTACAATTTCCAACGGTTACATAATATTAAGAAAAGATCGATTTATACCGAAAGGAATCAAGCAAAAGAATAATCTAAAATAGCCCACTTAATTTAACAAATTGCTAAATGAAATATCGTTAGGTCATAAAATTGACCGCCCACTAGTTATTATTATTGTTTGAGTTAATAGGCTTTTTGGTAGAGACCTGAGATTCGTATCGAAACATAATTGAAAAATCCTTGGTCTTGATGTAAAAATACTTCTACTGGTTTTATCGACTCTAAAACATTATGTAAATCGTTATTTATATATATATAAATGAATTGCTGTTCGTTAGTCTCGCTAAAACTCGCGACGGCTGGACCGATTTGGCTAATTTTGGTCTTGAATCATTCGTGGAAGTCCAGAGAAGGTTTAAAAGGTAGATACATATGAAAATTCTCGGAATTAAATAAATATAACAATTTTGTTTTCCCTTTGATGTCCCCCCGTCGGACGGATTCCTTTGGTTTGTGTCTTTTATTTATCGATTAAGGCAGAATATTTTCAACACCCGTGGACAATTACAGACAGTTGCAGTTCAATTTCGCGCTTATTTTAGTGCAATCTTAATTCGCCTTTTCCAATCTATATATATAAAAATGAATTGCTGTTCGTTAGTCTTGCTAAAACTCGAGAACGGCTAGACCGATTTGGCTAATTTTGGTCTTGAATTATTCGTGGATGTCCAGGGAAGGTTTAAAAGGTGAGAAAATATAAAAAAGCTCGGAATTATAAAAAAACAAACAATTTTGTTTTTCCTTTGATGTGTCTTTTATTTATCGATTGAGGCACTACGAAGTCTGCCGGGTCAGCTAGTACTTAATAATTATCGTAATCAAGTTTTGGATAGACTCTTAAGATTATAGATGCAAAACTTAAATTTGTCTTTTATCTTCTATGAAGCAGAAAGGATAGAATTTTAAATGTTATACCGACTAATAAAACTCATAAAGACACAAATCGACGCATCGTAAGCAGCTTAAAAAACAATATAACTAAACAGATGCGCTAACCACGAATCTTGTAATGAAAAGCGTAATGTGTTTTTCCTCATTCTCCATTTATTTCACAATATTGCGTATGGTACGGCTTATATTCAGTAAATATTAGATTTTTTTAAATGCGGTCCACGTGTCCGTCAAGATTGTTTATTGTGTTTAGACAATAAATAAAAAACGTCACACCGCGACCAAGATGAAAGAAGTGACACACTTTCACTGTTCGAAGTTCCGTTCGTTCTTAGGAAAGTGAATTGTATTTATTGATTTTTATCAATAAATTAGTCGAATTATGTCAATATGATCTAGTTTAGCTACGTACTATAAATACGCAGACTCGTGTCTCTAACAATATAAAGGCATAGATTTTCCCCATTTCATTTTCTATATTTTTTTCTACCTTTGCTGATACCCTTGAGAGGATATTTCAGGGTTACTCTAGCGTGTAGGTGAGCTCTTGGGCTTCAAACCGGAGGTGTTGAGTATAACACTGGCCCTAGCATGAACAGTTCTTAACAGAATCTATCATCGGATTGGAAACGCGATCCTTTGAGAAGATCCGGCGAGAAACTCAGTGGACTGTGTCTATGGGTTAATTTACACGCCGAGCCATGCTTGAGGTACCTACCTAAAAGCACCTATTTTCTAGAGTATTTTATTTTGCCCGTATATGTAGCCATCTGACATTGACATCTGTAAGGTTTATGTCGACATTCGCCAAATATTTATTGTGAGTCGTAAATTCTGCAGTCCTCATGAAATATTTTATCATATACTAACATAATTTTTTTACTGGTGGTAGGACCTCTTGTGAGTCCGCGCGGGTGGGTACCACCGCCCTGCCTATTTCTGCCGTGAAGCAGTAATGCGTTTCGGTTTGAAGGGTGGGGCAGCCGTTGTAACTATACTGAGACCTTTGAACTTACATCTCAAGGTGGGTGGCGCATTTACGTTGTGGATGTCTATGGGCTCCAGTAACCACTTAACGCCAAGTGAGCTGTGAGCTCGTCCACCCATCTAAGCAATAAAAAAAAATGTAATCGGAAATTAGTAATTCAAAGGGCATTTGTTCATTTTTAGCACTAGACGGGTACAATAGCCCACCAATCACTCGCTCATATTTAGTTACCGGAATCTATTTGCGGCACACATCGTGACTTTAATCACCGACCTACACATATGAAGTCAAAATCTCAGTCACATTGTTTAATAGATTTGGCGTCCTTCAAACCGAAAGCACGAGATCTTCACAGCAAATATAGGCATAAAAGGATGGTGGTACATACCAGTGCGACCTCACCCCGGTTTACTACCAAACATTTACGCGAATTCATCCATTCCAGCAGTGGACAGATAAAGGCTGATGATGATGATGATGATGATACATTTCACAATGTTATTCAATTCATCTTCGATATGGTTTGTGAGCACATGGTGAACGACAGACAAGCATTAACTTAAACTAAAGAAGCGAAGCAATTAACTTTGATAAATTTACGAGCCCCCATAATTTTTTTTTCATATTTATCGAATCTTAAAAATAAACTGTAATTACAGAACTGCGTACGTTCGACGAGATATTCGTGTGCCAAAGAAATACTTCGTCTGAACCAAATACCTACCCAATATGAAATTAGTATGCAGGAAGCTAAGTCTAAAAATAAATCAAATTTTAATTGTTGATAAGTAGAAAACCGTACGTTCCAAATTATTTAATCGATTCTAATGAAATTAGGGCCAACGATATTGAACTTTAAATTAACTGCATTGCTTCGTAGGTGAATTGCTACAAATTGAAATGAATATTTACATTTGTACTTATTCCACTAGGTAGAGTTCCACTTCATTTCTTACCACATCACGTATGACTGGTTTTTGCGTACCGATTTACATCCCTTTTACAGCACAAACCCAAACGAACAGAAGTAGAGAGGACGCAGACAGAATAGATATATTATCATCACACCAATAGCAATACTCAAGGACTTATAAAGAAGGAGAATTACAAAAAAAAAAAACCTCTTTTACGTAGTAGTTTATTGTTTCGGCCTGGAATAGCATACCGCGCCATATATTTACGTTGATGGAACATATTACGATCCCGTACGGTTGGGTACCGCTATTTCTGCCTTAAACCATTTACTGTACCCTGTTTTTATGATTGAAGGATTACTGGTGGCCCGGAGGCCTTTCCAGTTTCACCAGGACAGGTGGGCGAGCAAAGGCTCAGCCAGGAGGGGTGGGATTTTCTAACAGCTACCCGAGCGCCTCCGAAGGAGACCTAATAGCTCAAGAGCAGCTGCTTCGCGATGAATCTATTACCGGATCGGAATCGCGACCCGCTGAGAAGATCCGGCGAGAAACTCAGCGAGCTGATTCATAAGTTAGGTTGCACGGCGAACTCTAGGAAAACATTCCACCCCCGTATAAAATCAGTCCGCGACCGTGCCGCGTTTCTTCTCGGCAGACTCTACCCCATAATCTGTAAGCGAAATAAAATGTCTCCTTCTGGCTGAGTCTTTGCCCGCCCACCTATTTATCATCATAAATTAATTGATGACTGACAAATTGAACCCTTGTTATGCAATCATGATGATTAAATGCTGTTTATTTTCATGGAAGTACCTACTTTTAGCCGTCTTTAATGTTTTTTTGGATAATAATGATTGATTTAAATCTTTGTGATGTTTAACACAATATCAACAATATCTTTAAATTGTGAGAAAAGTTTAAATTGTTGACTTTCATTCTTTTAGAACTTTTAGATCACAAATAGCCCGAGGTAACATTGAAACGTCTTCGAACCATTCGATATTTCTCAATAAACGCGAACATAAATGTTATTGATGTAATATTGATTTAAGAAAAAAATCATTCATCCTGAGAAACGAGCCGTTTGTTGGTTTGGTTGTCAACACGTTTTCAAAAAGCAAGTTGCAATATCGGCCTCAGAATTTTCGTATTTATAAACGAACGATTTGTTTACTTGGGCAGGTTTTCAGCTCTTCAGTTCGACTACTTTATAAATAGTAAGTGTATAAGTAAGTAGGTCGGAATATGGGTCTCGCTGAATGAGAAAATATCTTTTTCGCCGTTTAAATGTGTCGAAGAAAAATAATATATAATAAAAAACAATTACGATAACACATCTTAGGATTACATCTAAGTATATATAACTATACTTACGTGGAAGGAAAGAGAAGTCGAGGAAGATTGCCAACCCGGTGGACGGACATTATCAAGGAGGCCACAAACACCAGCGTCCCGGGCGCCATTAAGCAGGCCGAGTGCAGGCAACATTGGAGGAAGTTGGTGCAAAAACTGGACCAAGGTGGTCACGACCCTCAGTAATGAGGAAACGACGAAGAAGAAGAAGATATATAACTATTGCAACTATTTAAAGTGTCACACTTTCTCTCCATCGGCTTCGGCAGGTTTTTTTCTCGTTTTCACCGCCGCATCTATTTGTTCTGTATTTTAATAAACGTTCATTGTTTCAGCTTTTTTCGTGTACTACGCGTTTCAAACAACTTTCTTCTGGCTAAACGTAATGTGCTTCGATATATGGAGGACTTTCAGGTAATTGTCAAATATTTTCTTAGAACGAATCTTTAGGGGAAGACCATTATATTCTAACAGAGGCGTATAAGTTGTCAAAACAACATGTCACGTTTTTGTTGGGTAATTTTCGGAATATAATCATTCCATTATTAAATATTCAAAATTATAAGATTCACCTCCACTTTGATCTTTGAAAATTGCTATTTGTCAACATATTTACGCCGACTAATCATGTGTACGGTAAGCAGTATAGCCCAGTTTTGACTTTGTCATTGTTGATGTCCATTACAACAGTGTCCTTTTTCCATCAGGGCAACGTATGTCCATAGCATATCTAGGCAATGTGTTTAACGCGTGTGTTTTGACGTGTGAACTTAAAGATTTTCTTCTACTAGTTACATTTAAGGAAATCAAAAGCTACGTATGAAAACTGAACTTACATTTGGAATCTATGCTAATATTAGAATTGTGTTCTACTAGGGGTTACACATTTATCAATCCCAAGATACCACGGCAAAAATGCTGTTACACACCTTGACATGTAAGGTCAGGAAATTTGAACCCAAAACTTATTCAGAATCCGGACTTAAATCGCAACTATCCATCTTAACGGGACGCAGAATGGTTTTGGGATAAATTAGGTATAAGAAATATTTATGAGGCCTTACCGCTAATTATAAAAAAAATACAGGTGACACATCATCATCATCATCATCATCAGCCTTTATCTGCCCACTGCTGGACATAGGCCTATATAGACATAGTTGACACATAATTAATAAAATTTCACATACACACTAACTAGATACAGTCCTCGAAATTGACCCCATTTCGTATGTACCTATATGTAATTATTGTATTACTCGTTCATTATTCAGTTGTATCAATATTAAGGAATAGTTTCAATTGTCTCATAAAAATCTATTGTGCTGGTTAATAATGTGTAACTTCACTATGTTATATTACTTTTTGCATACACAGCCCGGTTGAAATATTTGATTTTTTGATTATAGACAATTACTGACTAAAAAAAGGGATCGTAAGATTCTAACACTATCGAATTTTTACTATATCTACGTTATATCCATGTATCATTTCACAATGTATATTAATTAAGTTTTAGAGTCCATTAAGAAGAGTATGTCCGCTTTAAAACGTGTTTTATGTTAGAAGGCAACAGGCAATATGGTTCACAAGGTAATTATAAAATTTACGACCGCTTGCATGCGCCCATTGGTGAATGGTTTCCCTTTTGTTATGCTATAGTGAAATGATGATCGTATTGTATTCAATATTATCAGTTTTATTATAGATTCAATAATTTATAGATTTTTAAGAAACACTTATGCTTTAGGTGTTTTTTTTTTAGTAAAAATAGATATAAGTTAAATAGGACTTATTGTTAGAACCAATATGAGTAGTTGCTTTGAAAGTTGGTTAGGCAGTTAGTTTTTGATGTTCATTACATTTTTAATTGCAATTTGATTGGGCTTGATATCTTACATGTATTTGTAGATATGCAGATGATGAGGTAAATATTTTTTCAACTTAGAACTAAATGAAAGTTTTGCGCTGACTTTTTTTGGAGTTTATCTTTTGACTATCTATTCGAAAAACAGTTAATTAGATATCTTGCCCTAAACACGCTATTACGAATCCGCCTGATCCATTAACGGTGCTTTTAGGTACCACAAGCACCGGTCACCATCCTCGTCGAACCCCTCGCTTGCGACAAAGGGCTCGACGAGTGAATTAACCCATAGACACAACCCACTGAGTTTGTCGTCGGATCTTCTCAGTGGGTTTCCGATCCGGTGGTAGATTCTGAGAAGCACTGCTCTTGCTAGGGCCAGTGCTAGTAACACTACAGTTTGAGCCCCGTGAGCTCACCTACACGTCAAGGAGAAGCTGATATAGCCTCTCAAGGCTATCAGCAAAGGTAGGATGAAATAGATGTTTACGGATCCTAAATAAACAACCGTATCTGTTTGAGTTTCGTTTGGATTTTATTAGCTTAGTTTATTCTGTTTACGAACAAACACTCCACTGATGGGTAGGCACTTGTTACATAGATTTGTAACCGGAAAGTAAGTACAAAATGACTATAACGGCAAACCCAGTGGAAGCCCAAGATCGTCGGTTCGACATCACGTAGGAGTAGACTGACGTGAAGGGATGTGGTCAGCACTAAAGCTTCATCTTGCCCCAGACTGCCTCAGTTGATTTCTGTCTCAAGTGACGCGTCGAAGTTGTTATAAATATCATCAGAATTTATCTTTTTTTTTTATACAGTTTATGCATTTATACAGTGAAGAATATTTATTTATTTTCCACATTACAAATATAATTGGTTCTGTTCTGATAAGATAAGAGTTTATTAAAATCAATGATTTATATTCAGCTAAATTTTGCAGTTTAGATCTGTTGCACTTTTTTCCCTTTTAAATTCTATATTATTCTTTTGTTTTTTTATTGCTTAGATGGGTGGACGAGCTCACAGCCCACCTGGTGTTAAGTGGTTACTGGAGCCCATAGACATCTACAACGTAAATGCGCCACCCACCTTGAGATATTAGTTCTAAGATCTCAGTATAGTTACAACGGCTGCCCTGCCCTTCAAACCGAAACGCATTACTGCTTCACGGCCGAAATAGGCGGGGTGGTGGTACCTGCCCGTGCGGACTCTTAAGAGTTCTTTTATATTAACTTTAAAAGCAGGTTCGTTATATTCATAGTTCCCGGACCGAATTTCCTAAGAAATCTCCTTGCCTAAGGGTGCTTGTCCACCGGAGCGGAGTGGAGAAACGGAGAAATATAGATATAAATCAAAATCATAAGATTGCAAAATGATTTTGTGCAATCTTATTGGTCGATATTTCTCCGTTTTTCCGCTCCGCTGCCTTGCTCCGCTCCGGTAAACAAGCACCCTAAGGGGCGTCTGTTACTTCGGGATGCATACGCATGTGGGACTCTCGAAGTAACGAAGCGACTCCCTTGCACTTTCGCTCGAACGTCTTAATCCCGTACGGGACAGAATTGGGAGAGGCAGAAGGGGTGACTGCGGTTAACAATGGAACCAGCCACCCAAGGACGGCTGACCGACCGAATTGTGGACATAAATAATTCGGCGCCGCCCTTCACGATCGGCAAGATACCCACCCTGCTGGCAGAACGAGCCTGCCAAGTCTGAGCCTGATACATAGCCAACCGAGTGCTTTGTAAAATCAACTCTATGGTCTTGATTGCTCTGGCCGGTAGAACCGTCACCGAGAGAGACTGTTTCCTATACGCATTGAAACTGGGCATAAACTCTACACCGTTCTGGGATCATGGGTGCAAAGAGAAAAGCGTTCTGTCTCTCTTACTCCATCGCCTCTTTCTGCGAGATGGTGAACTCGCAAAAGTCCAGCCTTCCAAGACTTCGTTCGGTTAAAACCGGTCATAGCGTTGTTGCTACCATAGTACTGGTTCTTCGGCTCCCTGCTGGCGATGCTGCATTGAAAAGTAGATGCTTACTAATATAATAAACAAAAATAAAAATGGAGTATAGTAATATGTGAGACTGTGTAATTTAAGTAAGATTAATGAAATATGATAACCTTTCAGCTTTAATAGAGATCAATTAGGGCCTTGTAAGGGCCCATCCCCTAAAGTAAAGTAGGGTAACTGGGCGTATCCGAAACTTGGTCAAGGCCTATTTATCCAGGACTGAAAGGTTAAAAAAACTCGCGTTATGTCAATTTTGTTCCGATTTATTTGTACATAAATGATTTCGCGCCTAAAAAATAACAAAATTGTTTGTTGAAATTGTTTTATTCTCGCATCCTAGAAGTATTTACCTATACATTTAATAATACCCGCACTATCTACGAGTATGCAAGAGATAATTTACAAATGTAAATGCCAATTAAAAATAACATCAAAACTGTTTCAGGAATTATGGGGACTATGTACTAGTTTGCTTTTAGGATCTTAGATGATAAATTATAGCCATTTATCATACGAGTATAGACACGGGCAAGTTTCGAAGCAATAAGTTTCGAACAGTTTTCTGACGCTTAACACTTTCCCTATCTACGCCGAAATGATGATTGGTCGATAATCCTACTGAACATTTTTGAGATTAATCACGATTTCTAGTCGGTGCTAACAACAATGACGTGTTGCAGGTTCGCCAGGCCCTGCACAGCGAATGACACCGCCAAACTGTAGGTCCTCACACGTCAATAGTCAGGTTGATGTCTGTGGTGAACATGGCATGATTTTATTGAAAACTGTGATGCGTATCGCTGCGATCACACCGCATAAGGCATGTTAATATCGCTGACACGTCCTCTGCTAGTAAATATTCGTGTAATTATTTGGAGGCTAGTAATTTTGCTAGGGCAAATAATGAACCGTAATTGCCGTAATTTGATTGGAAATAAAAAAAGTTCTCGAAAAAAAAGGGTTTCATGAATGGCTTCTCAAACAATTGGTCATCCATTTTTTTTATCTAGGGTAAAAATAAATGTTATCTGACGATAAGCGAAGCACAGTCAACGTGCCAAGACTTTCCGTCTTCGTAATTCGTCGTTAGTATGATTCATAGCACTCATAGAACCACTAGGCACTTTGCCTGTCACCTGCGGTGTGAACGCAGCCTAATTGTTTGACGGTCTTGTTGATACACCTCTCTAACACATACAGGGATACAAGCATGGTTGTTGTTTTTATAGTCCGGAATGAATTTCGTAATTAACCTTAATTTATCGCTCAACGTTTACACTAAGAATATACGTATTTAAACATATTCTGAGTTTCCAGCTACTGTATAGAAATAAGAAATTTATCTGATCTAATCTGAGACGTCGATCATCTAAGTTGTTTAAAAGTTGAAACTGGAATAAACAAAATCCTCCGCGCACCAACTCATAAATCTAATTATTTGCGAAAATGAACGCATTGTATTCTATTTTTGTAAACCACGGCACTGTTAGCCGACCGGTACAAATGTTGTGGCTAGACTATTATTGAGGTCAAAGAATGAACTATTTAATGGATTATGTCACGTACGAATTCTTAATTTAGTCATGTAGTGAGGTTTGTTAATATAAAGTTGAAAAATTTTTTTTTTGGAAGCTCTTTAAATTTAATACTACACACTCGTATATGATTAAGTAAGGAATTAATTTAATTCGATTTATTTGATGCTTTCATATTATTTGCTAAAAATGTTAATACTGTTCTGTCAATTCGTAGGAATACCCAACAATATTTTGATTGTCAGTTATAACAATGTTTTAACAATGCAACAATGGCTACAAATATTTTACACTAGGAAACTACTTTAGTAAACCAATTTCTGAAACACACGGATCTCAAAACGAAACGTATGTCGGTATATCAAATTAATAATTCAGGTTTGAATAAAATGACATACAACTAGAATAATATAGGTAATTAACGTGTTCTCGTTATTTAGACACCCAATCTGTTTATCTAGAAGGGCTAGTAAACTGGTCTCATTTTTTCGGTAACAACTTCACCGTATGCTTGATGGACCGTGAGCTCGCCACCCCATCTTAGACAAAATCTCCCCCTTTAAGTCACCGTTATCTATATATTAATACGTGAAGCAAAAACTTTGTATCCCTTTTTACGAAAATTGAGCGGACGGAGGAGTATGAAATTTCCACTTATAGAGAATATAGAGAAGAAGTGCACAATGCTAATATTTTTTTAAAATAATACATAAAAGGTACATTAAATCAATAAAGAAAACATTACACACACTACATACCACGTATTTGATGCACACACGCATGCATACTATTTATTGTCAAACTTTTGTTCTTGACGTCTGTTGTCAAATTGAAAATAAATTAAATATTGTTTGTCTTTGTTAATATTTTTATAGTGTAGTCTTGGCGAAATTTGTGATTATAGAAGTATAAAATACAATCATAATAGTGTACAAACTTACAACTACAATTAATTATAGTCGAATTTCGACTACTGCGGGATCTCTAGTATAATATAAAAACATATATGTACATAGATGTATAAAAATAAAAAGGCCATTGTCAAAGCTATTATACAACAGGAATGAGCTTTAGTCTGATTTTTTTTATTACTACGATGGATCGAGCTCACGGTCCCGGTATTAAGTGGTCACCGGAGCCCATACAACAACCAAGTTAATGCCGCCAGCCTCCTTGAGATATGATTTCTAAGTATCAGCTTTTATAGTACAAGGTCTGCCCCATCCTTAAATCCTAAACGCGTTACTACTTCACGGCAGAAATAGGCAGCGGGGCGGTACTAACCAGTGCGGTCTCACAGGCTACATGACACGGACAGGACCCTAATATAGTAGTAACAACGAAAAACATCGTTCTATTAAAACAAAAATTAAATTTACTAGCTAAAATTTTGGAATGTAAAAATTTTGCGACCCCGCAATATGATGCAAATTCGTAATGCCGTTGAACTTCCGAATCAGTTTATTCTGAATTGTGATACATTGCGTGAAACAAAAATGTAACTATATAGTGAAATAAAATTTGTTGAACTTTTTTTTTGTACCGATCACTAACATAGTACAAGATAAGAAAGACTATTTTATTTAATTGTGCTGGTGATGTATTTTTTTTCTTGGCGTTCAACGAACAAAATAAACTTTATAGAACAACTGCTTTTCCGAGAACGATTCTAATACACCCTGTATAACGCTTGTTATAAAGCCATACGCATCGGTTTTGCAAACGCTAATCTCATTTTACTATTTACCTTATTATTTTGAAATGTATTGTAGTGCTAAAGTATATATCGACGCTAGAAAGGCAAACGTGACTAAGCGACAATAACTGCTTTGTACATAAATGATAGGCAATAACCATATTCGATGCGCAAAAAAAATAGATTTCTAAGTCTATTAAAATAATTTCAATCCTACAGCTAAATTCGTTAAAATATAATTTTTTTCAGGTATTTCAACTTTAAATTAGTCTAATGTAAAGTTCACGAATTGTCGCTTAGTCACGTTTGCCTTTCAAGCGTCGATATATATTCACGTAATTACAATAGTATGCACCTATCGACAGCAAAGTAAAGACTGGCCATTACAATTCCGTTAAGGTTTACTAGCGTTCCATCCGCAGGCAGCTTCACTTTATATCGCGTAGATGATTAAAAAATTCGTTTTAAATGAATCGAATGCCTATATTTTATTTGAAAGGAAAATACGAATTTTTTGCCACAAGCACCAGGTGGGCCTTGAGCTCGTCCAAGCATGTAAGCAATACAAAGCAACAAAAATAAAAAAGGTGTCGGAAATTTGCTCGAACAAAAAAAAAACAAAAAAATCACAGGCTTATGTTTTATTATCATCTATTTTTACTCCTTTTTTTCAATATACAGAAACACCGGATTGTATTTTTTTTTTATTATATGTATGTATTAATGTTTTACTTAATGCGTATTTGTTTTTAACGCATGCATTTATGGAAGAATTGGGAGTCTGAGTTCTTCACAACAGCAATGGTAAGACAAAGCACTTTAGGCACATGTATGAATTATCTTTCAATTTAATGTTTATATAGATATTAATTATATAACAAAGACTACAATGTGTTATCCGGAAAGACTTACAGTAAAATGCGAATTGTATTATTTTGTGCATAGTTAAATTATATTTAAAAACGACTACAGTGTTAATTCGTTTATTTTACTTTTGCTTTAAATTATTCCCGAATCGGTGAACCAAGACAATGTTTTTTATTTAATCTTTAAAGGTATTCTAAAGTCGTCGTGGCCTAAAGGATATGACTCCTGGTGTATTCGTATCAATTGAGACTATTCGTATCAATCGTATCAATTAATTTGAGATTTATCTCGGTTTGGCGGCATTTTCACGCCTGAGTTATGTTTTTTCATACATTTCAACAACACTAACACTTCAACTTCTTTTTTTTTTTGTTTAAATTATTGATTATTTTGCTGTTTCTATCATTAAGAAACTCATACAGTTCATATAAATTACATAATCTTGATCGTCATCGAGACCGCTCAAACACATTCTATTTGCATATATGAACAAATGACTATGTAACAGCGTAATTATATTGTGTAATTTTGTAATAAAACCCGCTGAAATCTACAATTTTTTAGAGGTATATAGAAATTGAAGTATAGGGTTGTTTCTTTAAAATTTAAGTTACATCTTTTAAATATAGAAATGAACAGATTAACGAATTAGTATTAAAATCAACTTCTTTGTACAATATCATTTTCATATCGGCCAGTAACTAATACTTCACAAATAAAATATTATATTAGGAGATAAAATGTTTTTGTCTATTTTGTGTCGAAGATTGCCACACTCCATAATCACACCAATTGTTGGGATCAGAAAATTAACCTGGCCAATTGCTGTGCTATTCCAATAGCTGAAATTAATGCCATTAAAAGGGCACTAATGTAGCAGTGATTCTCAACCATTGTGTCGCGGTACTTTTGTGTGTCGTCATATTTTTAACGTGCATTTTACTTTCAAAATTATCATGCTTATTATACACAGTGTATTAGAGTAAAGTTTTTAAATTTGTCTTTTTCTTTGTATCCCGTCAAATTATGAAATTTGTTAGTGTACCGCGACAAAAAAAGTTTGAGAACTGGTTGTGAAAAATAGATAGTCATAGTGAAACATAGATAAAAAAGTCAGATAAAAAAGTTCCTAAGACCGTTCCCTCGTTTTGTAAATTATTATAATATAAACTCGCCAAATGTATAATCCGCCTTAGTCAAACAAATATGTTAATCCTAAACAGCAGATATTCACTGACGCTATATAACGATAGGAGAGGCATAAGATCGAATTGTGTTGCCGATTCAAGAAAACATTATATATTTTTTTAAGTATGGTATGGACATGTGATGCGTAGAGAGAAGATGCATGTGACTAGGAGATGTATGGAAATGGTAGTACAAGGTAGAGGGGAAGAGGTCGACCGAAAAAGACATGGATAGAGTGTGTGAATGACGATATGAGAGAGAGAGGAGTGAGTGTTGAGATGACGGCTGATAGAAGAGAATGGAAGTGAAAAATTAGCTGTGCCGACCTCATCTAGTGGGATAAGGTGGAGAAAAAGAAGATTATATTTTTTTACTCGCAATTAGTGACCTCTTTGTATAGATGTATATTGTATACTTAATTATAACGCTTTTATTAGCTTGGTATGTATGTATGTTTGTATGTAATGGAATCTATGAACGTCATTTTCACAGACTCCAAGACGTCCGACTAACTTGAACATGCATCAAGAACCGATGAAATTTTCTAACTTTCCTCAACTTAATCAGTATCAGCAGTATTAAAAAATATATATATTAGAGGTTCGGTCTACTATAATATAAGCGTGGTTCTTTAGTTTTTAAATAAAATATATATTATTACACTGTTATTATAATCGTTCCGTCCGAATATTAAAAACAATGCTGGCCATCCGCCCTACCCTCTAAATTAACATAATTAATACGTTCATTGCGTGTTTTAATACCCTTGTGTAAATCTTATGTAAATCAGTGGCTTATTGTAAATGATTTTCCGGCCGCGTTCCTATTTGTTGACGTAATTTTTTTGTTAATACTGTATTATAAATACGAAAGGGAGTTTGTTTGTTACATTTTCACGTTTTAATAACTCAAACGAACCGAAGTCAATTTAATTTCACTAAAATTAAATTTCCTATACACGTTGTAAGGAAACAGCACACGGCATACCTTCCGTCCTGAAAAAAAATTACTACATAGTATTATCTGTATCGATTTTCACTATTAACGCGAATAAAGCCGCGGTTAACAGCTTATTGTTTAAAAATTACGACCAACCCTCTATAAGTACCTACTTACTCACGATACATTTTTGTTATTGTATCAAATAGAATAAAATCTACTTAATTCTTACTTGTCCTAGACCAATATAAGATGAAGTTTAATGATTCATTTTTCAGACTAAGACTATCAATGGAATGTAAAATAAATATAAAAATAGCTTATTCCGTAACACGAGTGCACGTTCCGACGTAAAAATGCATTAAAACTTGGTACCGACATCCGCATTGCAGTGTTTGTTAATTGTATTTATTTTTAAAGATTTTTTTTTTAAATGTCGAGCAAAATTGCGGTTGTAAAATAAATTTCACCGCTCGTTTGTCTTTTGAAGCAATAACAGCACTCAAATAAATGGTTGAATCATGTGTTTAGGTTAAACAATTTCCAATTTTCAACGCTACTTAAACCAGATTTCGTAAAGTTGAATCTAAAACTCGATAAAGTATCCCACAAAACAATTCATGTAACAAACTATTTGTTTTCAACAGCGGTTATCGTGGTGGTAGCATGAACAAGCGCCGTGAAACGCGAAGGTTTGCTTTTTACGGCATTTACGCTTGGGGGGTACCAGCTTTGCTAACAGCCTTCACCATGATAATGCAGCTGAGCGAAAATATACCAAGTTATCTAATTACCCCGGGATTCGGTCAAAGAAAATGCTGGTTTGTTGGTGAGTATCTTTTTTTTCTTTTTTTTTTTTATTGCTTAGATGAGTGGATGAGCGCATGGCCCACCTGATGTCAAGTATTTACCGGATACGATAGACATTGACAACGTAAATGCTGCCACCGACCTTAAGATACGAATTTTAAGTTTCAGTTTCATAGTGTAGGGCCTCCACCCTTCAAACTATAAATTTTATTTTATATCTTTTGTTTCATTTATCTATTTCACAGTCGTAGTGAACTAGACGTTGATATGGGGCCAGGTTAATATAAATATACCTAAATATTATAATACTGTACAAAACCTACTCAATATTAGATAGAGATTTATATACAAGTTATGTTTGTTCCGACAAAGTTGTAATTCGGATAAAATCTTATTATTCTGTTGGTCTACATGTCATATTATATCTCCAAATGAAGTGAAGAAAGATGAATATAATCAGGATACGTAAAATGTATTACATATTTAAATTATAGATTTTAGTTTATGTTTGTTTACAATTGATTTCGACTTTATATCTCCGGTAGGAGATTAAAAAATAGCAATAATTTTGTTACTGAATACGGTATGTGTACTTACATATACCTCATACATTATTGAACCGTTGGGATGAAGTAGTATAAAATATAGTCCCGCATTTTCATGCTCTAAGCCTACATACGAGTGTATTACCAAAGTATATTGCCTACCGTGTGTTTAGTTGACTTTATTTCTTGAAGCTACCCTTATTTATGATCTTTAAGCTTTAGATACGCAAGAAAGTCATTTGGAATGCCAACGAAGCAAATATTAATAATTATTTCCTTAAATCTCACAGATTTCAAAAGTGAACTGCTGTATTTCTACCCTTCAGTACTTACCTTAGTTGTTGTAAACGTAATTCTTTTCTCCGTGACGGCGTATCGTATTAGATCTATCCGACAAGAAACGGCTATTTTAAAGGGATCTGAATCTTCGAGGAGTGATAAATTGAAAAAAGATAAGCAAAGGTTAGTTTTTAATTTAAGCCACTGTAATTACTTATATCATTAATAATGCTAGTAATCGTAAAATTATTGTAATACTAGCTGACCCGGCAGACTTCGTAGTGCCTCAATCGATAAATAAAAGACCTAAGCTAACAAAAGGAATCCGTTCGGAAAATTGTTATTTTTATTTCATTCCGATCACTTTCATATTTATCTACCTTTTAAACCTTCTCTGGACTTCCACAAATAATTCAAGACCAAAATTAGCCAAATCGGTCCAGCCGTTCTCGAGTTTTAGCGAGACTAACGAACAGCAATTCATTTTTATATATTATTGTAATTGTAATTGTAATATAATGCCTAATATCACAATATTTACTTTTTATCTGTTAACGCTTAAGTTCGTTGGTAATTAAAACTACTTTCGCGGCTTCATTTCGGGTTTTATTATATTATTTTCGACGTTTCAAATAATATAATGAGAATAAAAAAAGTGTGATTAAACCGCTAATTTTATAACTGCGGTTAGCGAAAAACGAAAAAAACAATACAGGTTTTTTTATTATTATATTTTATTGTGTATTTTTATTTACCCGTATCTATACGGAAATATAGCGTTAGTAGATGACAAATAATAATAAGTGGAATAACACACAAGAGAGCTGTAATTTTAATTAAATTTTTGATCAGGTGCAAAATGGTAAATTTTTATGATGTCATTTTCCGAGTCGGGAAAGAATTCGAGAAGGGAAAGATTCGGGATAAAATTAATTGTGATGAATTTTCATGGAATGAAATCAAAAGTTATGACTCGGGATGAAATCGTAATTTTTTTTATTGAATTAATTAATACCCTTACTGCTTTAGTGAGAACCGTTTTCTTTTAAATTGATAACAGTATAAAAACGATGATAGGATAAATTTATCTTGAAAATTTATTTTGGAGGTCGCCACGTCTTCTAACAAAATTTAAACGATATTACCTGGTGGCTTTTGAGATAGATTGAAAATTAAATATTCATCTTTCTCTTCCTCAACTTTTCTTATTAGGGCGTGTTATATTTTTTCAAGTCGTTTTATGAACATTCATTAATCTTGATAAAAAACTGTTATTTTGTTGCTTAAAAGACGACCTTTGAAATTATTTATATATTACAAACATTTCATATTGTTATTAAGTTTATATTCGAGCGCGCTTTTAAGGTTTTACGAATGATATCTTATAATAATATATAAAATTCGTCTGTTAATTTGTACGTTCGTGAACTCAGATAGCAAAACCGATTTTGATGATTTTTTGTGTGTGTGTTCGTGTAGATTCGAGAATCGTCTAAATTCATAATTCGATCCAGTACAAAAATGTTTATGTATATTTTATAAAAAAATATTGAAATATTCAAATTTAAGTCATGAGTACAGAACAATGTCTGTCGGGTCCGCTAGTTATATTATAAAATTGAACACTACTATTATGACGGTTTTACTATTTACTACTGTAACGTTTTTTTAATCCTCTTTAAAATACTTTATTTATAATAATAAAAATTAACAACATATTATAAATTTTCAGGTATTCTTTATACTTGAAATTGTTTGTCGTTATGGGTGTGAATTGGACAATCGAGGTGATAGGCTTCGCAGTCGGCGGATCTAACTACTACTGGATTCTGATAGACATATCGAATATCGGACTTGGAGTCTTCATATTTTTAATATTCGTTTGGAAAAAGAAAGTCAGAAACCTAATAAGGAAAAGGTAAGGGCACTAGTTTGTGAAATACCCTTCCAGGTTTTATGTTAGGTACCATATTCAAACATCGAATCTAATGCCTCATAAAAATTTTTATTTATTTTTTATTGCTTAGATGGGTGGACTAGCTCACAGCCCACCTGGTGTTAAGTGGTTATTAGAGCCCATAGACATCTACAGCTGCGCCACCCACCTTGAGATATAAGTTCTAAGGTCTCAAGTATAGTTACATCAAGTATAGTTACAACGGCTGCCCCACCCTTCAAACCGAAACGCATTACAGCTTCACGGCAGAAATAGGCAGGGCGGTAGTACCTACCCGCGCGGACTCACAAGAGGTCCTACCTATAATGTATCCTATAATGTGGGTACTATGAGTTTTTCTTTTCAAGAGATGTGTAAACTAATATTACGGATGAGATAAAGAAATGCAATAAGGGGCTGGTGTCTCATATCCGTATCTTTTTACCACATGAAGTTACTGTATTTCAGTTTTGTATTTTGATGCTATGCTCGAACAAAACAGCAGGTCTAACAGATCGCTGCCAGTGACCTCGACTACCAACTTATACCACCGCATCTGACCTGTAGTGTTTGTTTTTTTACGTCCTGTATCTTCGATACCCGTAACAAAGGAGAAAATCCTAGCTTGTGACAGTTATAGTAATAAGGAAAGGAGCATCCCAGTCTCGCTGAATACTAAATAATTTGCAGAGATGGAACGTAGGTGTGCGAACCCGAGCATTTGTCCGTAAATCATCTATATTGCTTTCCTTACAAGTATTATATTATCATTTAATAGAAATCATAGACTATTATTTCCAGAACCATATTGTTTAATAGTGTTTTAACGTATTTCTGAATCTATTATTAATCTCACAATAGAGTTAAACATAGATCACTATATTAAGTAATTTATTATACGCTTTGTTACAACAACTATGGAAAAAAAACACACTTTTACTTAGTTCACATTAATGAATTATCGAAATTTTTTAAATATTAGTAATAGTATGATTATATTAATGTTTAAAATAGGCATACATATTAAATAATCCAACAGTTAAGCCGCTAGCTTGGCTAGTGCTAGCTTAACATGTCTCACTTTTTGGGATAGTCAAATATAACTTGTGTTCTAGAAAATTCACTGCGTTTACAGGAATGAAAGAAACCGTCAAACGAATCAGGACTCTATTCCTAGGTCATCAGAGGAAATAATCATTCCACGTTTGTGATAAAAGTAAGAGTTTCACGACGCCAATGCACGAACAATTAATACATTGTCGTGTTAATTTCATAAAAAGCCTTAATTTAATTAATAATTACACAGATTTGTTGTTTTGTTAACTAAAACAAAAGTGACTATCATTTTACAGTTAACTAATTAATATGTAATGAGGACTTACAATTTTAATAGCGCTCATTCTTTTCGTTTTTAAGCAACACCGTTAATTTTCGTAATTTTTAAGTTTAATCCCTGGATAACCCTCCGAGACTTCGCGGTCACAAAGTTTGTGACCGTACAACGTCGTAGCACAGAATTGTGTTACGAAGTTTTACATTAGTCTTCTACGACTGCTTTATATGTGTCATACTAATTTAGGAAATTACATAATAATATCTAGGTATGTAGGTACGGATTTTATTATTTCGACTGTAATATCAGCTGTCGTTTCACAGAACCTACATTCTAGGTTAGGTTTACGTCAGACTTTTTTTAAACCACAGATAATTGTCATAAATTTTTGATTAATTAATTCCATACTACATTAGTATTTTAGGGTTTTTAGGCTTACTTGTAAACCAAAGTACAAATTTTATATAGTAATTTGGACACTATAGGTAACAACTTTTGTACGTAGGAATGGATTGGGAGTCGTACACAAATCAATAGGCACTCAGGTCGTTGACAGGAACAAATTACGAGGTTCTGCCAGAACTGAGACATGTTACGTCTGAAATTGTTAAATAAATTATGTATTCAGTAGCTTTATCCCTAGCTATTTTCTAATACATTATTTTGATGGTAAACATTTTTGTTAGACTTTTCTCAAATTTAAGAGTTCGTACCTTTTATTATCATATTATCTGTTCAAAAAAATATACAAGATATTAATCCGGTACATAATGTTTTGAATAAATTCAGAGTACCTATCTAAATTATTTTCGAGCCACTGTTCTGTAGAACAATGAGCCAATACAGAAACTAAAATCGGTTATGCAAATTACATTTACAATGGAATACTTTCATCGTTGTCGCTCTAATAAAAACACATTAAAAGCTTTCGGAAAGGGGCTTTGCAAACAAATATTAAGTTAACGTTTACTGTCAATATGTGTCAATACCGTTTGTTTAGTAAATTGAGTTACGATATGATGAAACAGCAACGCAAGAAGTTTTGTTTGGTTTGCGAATTTCCCACAGTTATGTAATGGAAACTCTGTCAATTATGTTTAAAGTGAATGAGTTATTAACCATCGATAAAATATGAAATCCAAATATAAATTTGCATATGTTGATATGAATAAATATAAATTGTTTTTTTTTGCAATAAATGTTCGGTGAAATATTTAACGCTCAGGAAATTAGTTTAAAACTGATTTATTACATTCCATCCCAACCCATTGACAAAAACCACTAAATTTTTTACAACCAAGAAGAACCAATAAAAATTAAGGTACTAATTTTAATCCACATTAAGTAATATTGATTGATTGATGTGACGTAATAATACAAATTGTATGTTTATGTGTATGTATATGCATATATATGTATGTATGTGTGTATGTGTATGTATATGTACATATTTCACGGGATTGGTAGTGGCGCGTAATTCGTTTCCAAATGATTCTTGTCCATCTGATGGTTGTCTGAAGAGATCGCTCTTAGCGATAAGACCGCCAATTGTAATTTTTTTGTATTTAATGTATCGCATTGTTTATTTATCTTTTGGTGTATAATAAAAATACTCTCTCCCTCTCTCCCTCTATCTCTCTCTCTCTCTCCACTCTGCTAATTTATGGCGGATGGAACCGTTGATTAGACTATAGTCAGACAAAAATCTGCCCTGAAATCAATAGCTTGCGTATGTTACAGTTAAATTAGGTAATTAGTATTGTTGATAGTTTTAGCTTGACGGTGGCTCGGCAGTTTTAGTACTTTGTACTGCAATACTACCTATTTTAATTTTAAAAGTCACGGTTCCGTTTTCCCCATAAAGTCTTTCAGAAAAGATCGAGTACGAGTATTAGCTTTGTTAAGATGTAAATATAAACTTATGATAGATTAATCTTAACCGCACCTACAATCGTTTTAGTGTACCTACTCTAAAATTACGTCCTTGTACACTAAGATAATAATAGCTAATTATTTCAGATTTCAACAAATCCGAGGTCAACGTGTTTCTTCAGACGGACCAGGAATAAAGTGGACCACCAGCTCTGCACCCACAGAGGACACTCGCGTATCCGGCGACGAGTCCCTGATAAGATTAAAGGAATTGCGTTAGTGGAGAAAGAGGTATAGTTCAATTAATAATAAATAAATAATATCTAGAAATATACACTCTAAATACCACCTCACTGATCATCGTTTACTGTAAGCCATAAGAACTACGTCTCTATAATTAAAGATATAAAGTAGAATTTGGAGAAGATATTATGTGATGTATGGAATAGATGACGGAGTGCTATTGTTTAGTAGGTACGTATTGTTTACATACCATCAAGAAACTGAGACAAGATCTGATTCTTATCTGACAAGCTGTATGTTAGGTACCTATTATGTACTTTTAACATATTGTGGAAAAGAAAATAGATTTTTGCGTGTGACCTCTTTTTTTAATACTCTTCACAGATTATGAAATAATTTACAGTTTTTACAGATACCAATAAAACAAAAGTATCGTGAAACAATGATCAGTACATAGTATTGTTTTTCGAAAACTGCTTTATTTTATTGTCAGAGAAGTTTATGTATTTACAAAAAATGTTGTAAATGGAACAGAACTTACAGAAAATTCATTTAATAAGTAAGCTCCTTATCTTCTTTCGTGCTTTGTCTCATTTTCGGAACCCGTATTTACGTATCTGGGAAGAATAAAAATTATTTTGTAATGGTAGTTTATCTGCAAAAAAAAAAGTGATATTGTTTTGATTTCATATCAAAATTATACTAAATCGGTTATAAAATACGAGTTTGTTTTGTATAACAAATAGCGCAACTTAAATCTTAATTTTAGTAACGTGTAGGTACATAAGTTTGACAGTAGGTATTATTAGTTCCCTTCATAGTTTAATGTGGACTTAAATTATTATTATTATTTTTTTTATTGCTTAAATGGGTGGACGAGCTCACAGCCCACCTGGTGTTAAGTGGTTACTGGAGCCCATAAACATCTACAACGTAGACGCGCCACCCACCTTGAGATACAAGTTCTAAAGTCTCAGTATAGTTACAACGGCTGCCCCACCCTTCAAACCGAAACGCATTACTGCTTCACGGCAGAAATAGGCAGGGCGGTGGTATCTATCCGCGCGGACTCACAAGTGGTCCTACCACCAGTAAAATTAATTTTGCTTCGAAACGTTTAAATATCGTGATATTGTATTTTAGACTGTCACTACGTTTATTGTTTAAGTACCAGAAAGGCTAAGGTATCTTTCATCTCTAATAATAAATAGCTACTAAATTTTTATATCAGCTAACTGCTCGTAGCTTCGCAAGCGTGGACTACACTTTGTAGTATGCAGGCTAACACTGTCGATCTTTCATCTCACTACTCTGCAATGAAAAGTGATGATAACTAAAATTTTACTAAATGCATAGCGAATTTCGTAAAAATCATCATTTGAGTTTAGAAACGTAACAAATAAATCAAATTATTTTCGAACTTTATATCTTAGTACGGATGATGAAGCTATAGTTATTTTAGGCCATCACATCAAAGAAAAACCGAACTTAACCTCATTTTTCCAAGAATGAATTTTATCTTATCTTATTTGTTCCCAGATAGCATGACACGTTCGAGCCAAAGAATTCTCATGACGCCTTGAAATTAAAGGATGTACCTATATATCATAAAATATTTAATCGTTGACACGTACTAGATGTAAGTAAACCGTTGCTGGAGGTAAGGAAGAGGAATACAAGTACTGGTTATTCTTAACACGAAAACATATTATTATGATAATCGTGATACAAATTATTTTAAGAAGAAACGCGACTGCCATTTTTTAAATTCTAAATCTAAATCTAAATCCAAATAAAATTTGCAAATTCTAAATTCAAATTTGTTATTCTAATTTAAACAGAAGAATAAGTTTTGAGGTCCTAAAGGTCCTAACGGTCCAATCTTTTCCGCTGCATAGTTAAAAATTGGCTGACACCCGTGGGTCAAGTTCTTTTTTGAAGTACCTATAATTGTTTTTTGCGACACTATTTTTGCCGGTGTCGTTTATAAAAATCTTCAATAAATAAAATTTATAAGTACATACTATGAAGAGAAATGAGATGAAGTTGATTAATTTGAGACTTGAACCCCAGAAGCTAATCCAGCGGTTTTATTTCAATTTCTCACATTTTTACACATTCACAAATGCTAAACAGTTAATATGCTATCGTTATTAAATATTTAAACCTAAAGGTACCTACACTAAATTAATAAATATAACTCACAACTTGCGTTCTCGCCAAAAAAGCGTTTCGTGCAACGCTGGGATTCGCAAAGATTATTACAAATATAGAGGCCTTCTCTTGATATGTCCAGATTCATGAAATATGTACCTATGGATGTCGTAACAAAAGGAGAAGTTGGTTATTTTAGTTACGTTTCGGCAATGGTTTTCTCTCAACGCCATTTTTGTTTAAAAGAGATTAAAGAAACTTTGTTACCGTAGTTTTAATTGTAGCAAGAATATAATTATGCCATATTTGATTCTCGTAGCCATTTTGCTAATTTTGTTGATGTTAACATACTGTTATGTACATACCTACATACTTTTCTTAGCATTTCATTTGATCGTTGAATGTAGAAAGTAAGTTAGCATAAGTTAGTAATTAACACATTTATTAAATTTATGAAAGGAAATCTATTTATATAAAAATGAATTGCTGTTCGTTAGTCTCGCTAAAACTCGAGAACGGCTGGACCGATTTTGCTAATTTTGGTCTTGAATTATTTATGGAAGTCCAGAGAAGGTTTAAAAGGTAAATAAATGTGAAAATGCTGGGACTTAAATAAAAATAACAATTTTGTTTTTCCTTTGATGTGTCCCCCGTCGGACGGATTCCTTTTGTTTGTTTTAAGTTTGTTTTATACAAAAGTTTAGGTCTTTTATTTATCGATTGACGCACTACGAAGTCTGCCGGGTCAGCTAGTTCATTTATAAAAGGATAAATAGGTATGAATGATTTGTTATGGCATATGAAACGAACGAACAGTTTGCATTTAATTATTTTATTTACGTAGGTACATAGAGTTTAGTAAAATTTTGTTGATAGTTTTAAGGAAAGTAAGTAAGTCGTCGTGGCCTAAAGAATAAGACGTCCGGTGCATTCGTATCTAGCGATGTAACGGTGTTCGAATCCCGCAGGCGAGTACCAATTTTTCTAATGAAATACGTACTTAACAAATGTTCACGATTGACTTCCACGGTAAAGGAATAACATCGTGTAATAAAAATCAAACCCGCAAATTTTAATTTGCGTAATGACTGGTGGTAGGACCTCTTGTGAGTCCGCGCAGGTAGGTACCACCACCCTGCCTATTTCTGCCGTGAAGCAGTAATGCGTTTCGGTTTAAAGGGTGGGGCAGCTGTTGTAATTAAACTTGAGACCTTAGAACTTATATCTCAAGGTGGGTGGCGCATTTACGTTATAGATGTCTATGGGTTCCAGTGACCACTTAGCACCAGGTGGGCTGTGAGTTCGTCCACCCATCTAAGCAATAAAAAAATAAAAAGTAAAATAAAACGCGGCATAAAAATTCGTTCTATCGCTAATTAATTTCTAGTCTTACAACAACTCGTGTAAATAATAAATATTATTCATTATAAAAGCCTTGTACCTCATTTACAACAAAATTATAAATTAGTATCTAATTTTAAGATTTCTTTTATCACCTTTATATATATATATATATATATATATAGAAAGTGAGTTTTCACCATGTCATGTCAAGGACAACTGCAATAAATGCAATGCCAGGAATACAGCAAAGTCGCTGTCGTCCGTTCTAACAGTAACATCTATGAAACAGTATTTTCTTTTTATTATGCCTAACATCAGTTTAATTTTGTAAAATTAAATACTACTTCTACAATGCATTAAGCCTGTAACAATACAGTCTAAAAACGAACACATTGCTTTTCAATTTCAAATGGGCATAATTTATTTTATTTATATTTGTTGTTACCTTCATAAAGAAAAGACTTAAGTAGTTATTTACGTAATAAAACCATATTTTTGTCGTACTTTTCGATTAATTAAGCTATAAATACTTCAATAAACCACCTATAATTAAGATTTAGATACATAGTATTTTAATGCATTTAATAAATACCTAATATCCAAAGTCAATCTCTTCGTTTTATTTATTCCTAGTATTTACCTGCAGAATTGTACGCATTATAAGGTGTCAATGACAATACAGTCACTAAAGTGAATATTTAAATATAATATTGATTTTAAATGCTTGAGACCCTTATTTTTCTAAATTTACACCATGTCGTAGCCTACTACAATTTACTTGCTCGGACCATTCCTGTATTTGTATTGGAGTCATTAGAGGGTTGAAGTAATGAGCAGCTTAGAATAGTGCAGTTTTCCTTTTAAAAATGTGAAGTAGTGCTAGTGGTTATGTGCAGCGCTCTTTACCTTTGAAGTAACTAAATTTTGGTTACTCATTGTACTACATTTTAATGTTTTGAGATATTCATATCTTCTCCATTCAAGACGATCGTTTCTACTACTACTAGCTCTATTCTTCACGATTATAGTAGAGTTGTATGTGAAATTTGAAACCAGTGTATCGGTATTGATAATTAATGTATGATGTAAATTATTACTCCCTCTGATGGCTCCTCTTCACAATCGGCCATGATGGGCAATTATAGAAACTCACGGTAGCGTAGAGGGCATAAATGTGTGTGATCGGCCATCATCGCGTGTGATCGTGCGCAACCGGCGTCGCGTCGTATCGGTAGATCAAAGGAATTATGGCCCATGATTGTGTGAGCGTCCACACCATCGGCGATTAGTCAGGATGTAGTTGTCTCGAGTGTGTGTCAATTGTGTCGACTACAAAACTATGGTTGCGTGGACCTTGTTTTGTTCCGATTGATAGCCACCCCACCCACCCCCTTCTCTTCCTCCATCTTGTTTATCGATAACGGTAAGCAGCAGCTTGGCTCTGCTCCTAGCATTGCTGAAGTCCATGGGTGACGGTAACCTCTCATCATCAGGTGGACCGTATGCACGTCTGTCTACAAGGGGGATTTAAGAAAAAAAAAGTTTTCACGATTCTTTTTTCGCGCACATTAACTAAATGACTACCTATATGAGCTAACTAAAAATATTGCCGCAGCCGCGATCTCCCGATTTCCATCATCGATACTTAGACGTCCATATCAGTAGACAGTCAGTAAATGAACGTTCACGATTGTATGGAGAGTTGCCCGATCATGGCGGCGATGATAGACGATCGTTTGTTGGCCTATCATGGCCGATTGTGAAGAGGAACCATGACACTACATGACGGTCACAACCACTCTGTCAAGAGTGAAACGTTTAAGAAGAAAGAAAATCTGAGCAGAAAAAAAATGTTTGTTTTTTATTAGTAGAAAACGATTTGAAAAAATTTAACAAATTTACACATACAAAGACACTAAAATATGATTTTTTTCGCCTAAGAGTAACGAACTAAAGAACTAAGAAACTAAAACCCAGGCTTCAAACAAAAGATAAAGGATTTGCATGTAGTACATATGTATTACATTCCCTTTGTCTGCCTACATGGATACCATCATAGCCTCAACCAATGTCAAACGTCAAAATCGGTCAAAAACTACAAAAACGAATAAACATTAGATTTTAGAATTAAATTGCGAAGCGTAATGATACGGTTGATCTGGCTTTTTTAAAATTTTGATAAAGTTTTTGGCTAACGAAACTAAGAAGATTCACGCTAATTGCAAGAGTGCTTACCGCATTAGTGTTAATTATTAAGGTTGTGATATTTTATAAATTCGAAGTTCTTCATTCGTACGTTGTTAATAACGTAACTTTTGATATTGCTTCTTTTTGATCGTTATAAAATGATTATACATTTTATTCATTTATTTTCGTCCTCATTATCAGATTTCTTTCAGTATGATAAGGTTATATAAATAAAAACTAATACAAAAAATTGACAAATAAGCGAAATAATGTAATCAAATAGATTCATGAAAATAACCTTTGTACTTTTGTTAAAATTAAAATGAATTATATCATATTAAGTTTTTCTGTAATAGTGTTGTTAGTATCAGTAACAGTTTCATATATAGTGATATTCCATCCAGGTGGGTTGTGACATGAATTTTAAATATATTCATTGTAATAGGTGCAGACTAGATTCATTCTGTGACTATTTATTACACCTGATATCTAACATCTAATCGTGTATCAATGTAAAAGTTTTCACATCAAGTTGGTCAAGGAATCATAATTTACTATTATGATTTGCTGTTTGTATGGACATCAGTAATATCTTACATTTAACACGCTATTTTGTGCTTAAGGTGTTTGTTGAATATTACATTTGGTATTGAACAAAACATTAAAATACATATCGTAATAATAATATTTAAGATAGTATATTTAGAAAATATAATAATGTAGAAGCTAGTAATATCTTAACTATTTTATATGTATAAATCCTGTTTTCATTTTTAGCTAGAGTAATGGCACATAATGGCCTCTTGTTTGTATCAAATGCTGCAAAAGCACACATTGCCTGTATGAAGGCAGCTAAGTATGTGCGGAATGTTATGTATGTGAAGATTAAAATAAATGCTGAGAATTCTTCACAAGTGATCAGTAGACAAATTGTAAACATTTATACAAAGGTAAGAAGATCTCTGTAATGTTATTTACTTTAGTTGTGAAAGATTTTCCACTATCAAAAACAAGAAAGTTCTGGTTTTGCTATAATGTATAAAGCACTGATAAAGTTGTTGAACGGGTTTGTTTGAGATTAATATGCAAAAGAATAAACTATACTTTTGCATGCCTGCAATATTCATGAGGAATTTTATAAAAAAAAGATCAAACACCTGTATACTCTTATATGAGTCGTCTATTATCAAAGGCGGCAATCTGTGCATTTGGACAAAAAAAATTTATTGATATGTCAATACAGATTTATTTGAATATAATCGTCTCCTTCAAAGAATACGGTTCAAAACCTGCATTAAATAAAGGTTAATAGTTAACCTGTTATTTATCTAAGATGTCGTTCCGAAGAGTTTTGTTACTGCCAATGGAATACAAAGTCAATAATTCGTTTTTCTGATTTACCAATCATTGTCCAAAAGTCAGATTGCCGCCTTTGATAATAGTCGACTCATATAAAATATAGGTTCAGGTTTTATTACCATATCTACCAGTTTAAAACTATTTACTCGTGTCAAAGAAATCATTAGGAATTACGAAACAATACTTATAGAGAATCATATAAAACAGATTTCTGTTCCAGAATTATTTTAAAATAGTAATGTTAGTAGCTATCAATTCTTATTAATATCATTGATAATGTTTTATGAAACTTAAGATTGTTAACAGATATTATAGAGCTGTGCTTATTTTTTCATTATTGGGCATCAAACATTGCAGAAAATAAAAGATAGTTGCAATACTACTATATTACACCATATTAATTATAATATTGAGGTTGTATAGGTGTCTTACCTGCAATTATTAATGTATGTGAATGTCTTATCATTGTAAAGTACTTAGACTTATTTGAGTAAAATATTAGCTACATTGTCTAAATATAAAATCAATTATTGAATAAATACTTGATATCTCTCTTTCTCTACCAGGCTCAAACCAATATAGACATAAGGTTAATGGTGAAACCATATGAAAAAAGTAAGGATATTATCACACGTCAACCAATTGATTTGATTATGTATGACAGTGAATCAGCTAAAGAAGTCGAAGTTTTGAGAAAGTCAGTGAAGTCTCTGGACAGAGGATACAGATTGCAGAATATAGGTGTGTATTCTTATTGTCTTTCTATTTGATATGATTGTGCCAGATCATATTTTTTTAATCTATTTGTTAATTTATTTTTATTTTATTTTTGTTGCCATGTGACCCATGTGTTGCAGCAGGTACCGTTGCTCATGGACATCAGTAATAGCAAGTCAGTCACCGTCGGGTATTAAAGACTCTTCAAACCTTGTTTTAAGATGTATCTGTGATATTAATCATATTTTAAAATAACAAAAAAAACTATGTATTGTTTTTATAAATCAATATTGCGACATATTTTTTATTATTTTAGACACCAGTGACTCACCAATAGAGAATAATGTCAATGAAGAAGTAAAGGCGTATGAGTATGTTGCTCTGGGAGGGACATTTGACCGACTGCATAATGGACACAAGATATTGCTGTCACAAGCTGTGCTGCGCTCCACTAGGCATGTCACGGTGGGCGTCACTGATGTTAATATGATTCAGTGTAAGATTTTAGAACTTAATTGTTCAACGAAGTAGGTTCTCAAAATATTAATCTAAAAAAGTCCTAATGTATATATTTTATTCATTATCAATTGATGTTTGATAAGCAATATGAAATATATATTTATATATGTATATAAACTGACAACCTATCGAGGTTTGCGGGGATCCGCTAAATGCAAGCCTGCGCACTACTGATCTTTGTGGTGAGGCTTGGGGGAGGCTTATGTCCAGCCGTGGACTGGACTGGACTCAATATCATCATCTTTAAATCTTCTATATACAATAAATAATAAATACAAATATTTTATAGTCAGTTTTCTGTTTATTGCGGATAAAATAGCAAAAAATACTTGGATTATCAGCGTTACAATGTTAAACAGAGGTCAATGTAATATGACGGATTTTCTGCATGCTTGGCATTGCTGCAACCCACATTCACCACCGTTTTTTGTAACTTCCCAAAGTAACTTGATTCTTAAAGTAGTTTTTTAAAGTTCTTCGATTTGTTTTATTGCCAAGATATTTAGTGCCAAGATTCGAAATAAAAATTAAATCTATTTTTTTAGCCAAGAAGCTTTGGGAATTGATTGAACCAGTTGAAAAAAGGATTGAAACTGTTCTACAATTTCTAAACGATATAAATCCAGAATTGGAATACAATGTTTTTCCGCTGAAAGATCTTTATGGACCTACAAAAGATGATCCCAAATTTCAGGTTTGATTAGTATAATTTTTTTTATTGCCATTGTAAGCAAACAATTTTATGGTCCACCTGAATGTTAGTAGCCACTATCGCCTTTGGACATTGACGATAGCAAAGGTCACAGCCAAGCCTCTGGCTATTACCGACTACTACTGCTGCCTAATTAATAAGTATGTATTTTAGTATTTCATTTTATTATTTCTGACTAATGCAAAAGAACTTCATAATATGATAATCTCTTTCAACTTTTTTACACATGAATACATGTAATGTAAATGTGTGTTGATTAATTTAATTGTAATAAAATGAATTAAAAATCGCGCTACATCAAATACAATACGCGATTTTGAGTTTTATGAGTTCCTCGGGCATTATTTGTGGAGAGCATTTTACTACAAAAAATTTGATGGAAAATTATACAAATTGTACTTTAACGCCATTATTCTTCTTCTATATCGTTCCCTCACTACTGAGGATCGCGACCACATGCGACGTACTTCCAATGTGCTCGATAATGGGCGGCATGGACTGCATGGTACAGACTACCACCGAGTGCTTCTCTTGCTAGATCTGACCATCTGGCTGGTGTTCTGCCCACGGCGCGCTTGCCCTCTATGCGACCTGTATTTATGAGCTTAATTTAATTTAATTTAATTACAGTTAATAGTTGTTAGCGAAGAGACCGTCCGAGGTGCAGTGAAAATCAATGAAAAACGTAATGAGAAAAACTTAAATAAATTAGACACGTACGTCATAGAATTGGCGCAGGATTCGCATCCGGGAAGACATCACGAGGAAGAAGACAAAGTCAGCTCGAGTAATCAGAGAATGAGATTGTTGGGTACTCTACTCAGACCTCCCAGGGTGAGTACTCTATAATATTAACATTTTCCATTCACTTGTAATAATAATATTTATAATAAAAGCAGGAGTCGCACATGCTCACTTAGCCCCAAATTAGGAGTCTCTGCACTATGAGTATTGAGACTAATATATTTATATGACATATTTTAAATGTGTCCATGTTAAACACCCGAAAAAAGAACAAACATAGATTTTTCTCACACAATTTTTACCAGATGTGGGAATCGAACGCGCGACCCTCGTCAGTCCAATAGTCCTTAACTACTGCACCACCAAGTCAGTAATAAAATATATAATAGATATTCCATAAATGTTTATTACTTGTATTGTTTCAACATGTTCTGTTGAAATTGCGATAAAAATTTTGGTTTCATAAAAATGTACCATAATAAATCTATATCTATATCTATACTAATATTATAAAGAAGAAAGATTTGTTTGTTTGTTTGTTTCGAATAGGCTCCGAAACTACTGGACCGATTTGAAAAATTCTTTTTCCATTAGAAGCCGACATTGTCCCTGATGAACATAGGCTACTTTTTTTTATATTTTTTTTATTTTTATTTTTTGGTTTCATGTGTGTTTTAATGTTTCCGAAGCGAAGCGAGGGCGGGTCGCTAGTAAGAAATAACATAACAAAATAATACACCGATTGTACGACCCGGCTCACTGGTTCTCATATAAATGATTATTTGGTATAAATGATATTTTATGATCTTGGCCCAATATTATGTAAAGGTTAAATTTGTTTGCCTGTATGTAGAGGATAATCTTTGTGACTCTACATGATGAATTAACAAAAAATATATCACTGATAGAAAAACCTGAATTACATCTTGTATTATTAGAATATAATGAACTAGTGAACAAGTAGGAAGTACGATGCTATCGTCGCAAATTGAACGGATTGTAACCAAAGTAACAACATGTTATATAATTATTTGTACGCAAATAAGGTTTACATTGAATTTTTATATATTTGGAAATCGATTACACCTTAGAACAACAACAACTAAGACCATATTTTGTTTTGATATAATAATTCCCTATTTATTCCAGCCCAATCCAAATATACCGGATTGGCCGTACGTGATCGGTTTGGCGGGCGGCATCGCCAGCGGCAAGAGTAATATTGCGGAAAAACTCAAGTAATTTTTGAATGTATTATTGAAAACGACTCTTTTTTTTTCTTTATTGCTTCGATAGGTGGACGAGCTCACAGCCCACCTGGAGTTAAGTGGTTACTGGAGCCCATAGACATCGACAACGTAAATGCGCCACCCACCTTGAGATATAAGTTCTATGTCTCAAGTATAGTTACAACGGCTGCCCCACCCTTCAAACCGAAACGCATTACTGCTTCACGGCAGAAATAATCACGGTGGTACCTGCCCTCGCGGACTCACAAGAGGTCCTACCACCACTCGCACGCCATCTGTTGCACGTTAATCGTACTATAACGAAAACTCTCCCTGGAGTGCCAACAACTCTGTACTAAGTCTCATCACAATCGAACGATGGTTTAGGAATGCTTAAAGGATAAACACACATAACCTATAAAGTAGAACAGAAAATAATTGACATTATCTCGCTAGGAAATCGCAGTACATTATTCATATTCATACATGTTTGAATTGGAGTAAAATTTTACGAACACTCACACACATCAATCTCACTACGAATCTCAGGAATGAATTGGCAAACTAGGATACTGCATAGGACTAGATTGAAGAGATACAAATTCAGATTTTTAGAAATATTTATTGCTGATCCGACGCTAATTTGTATAAATATGATGATAGATAAGTACCTTCGTGTGTGCCACAAGAAAAAACAATTGGGCTTATTTGTATCTTTTTTAGGTACTTTGTTCATAAGAAAATACAACAATACAATAATTTGGTATAAATGTACACAGCTAATAAGCGAGTTTACGGTAGTGACCAATACATATATGGTATCATTATTTTTCTGAATCGCCTTATGATTATGTTACATAATTATGATCAAAATTAAGTTTCAATATGTTATTTGTGGTAGCTATCATAACATTCATAACTAGTGTAAGTGCTGAAGGTGCGGCCATTAAGCTTAAATTTATTTATTTATAACTTTATATACTAGACACTAGACAATATAAAGGCGGACTTAATGCTATAGGCATTCTCTGACAGTCTACGTTAGGGGGGTGCAGGGATGAACCTTGATAGGTGTAGTGTGATAGTGATATTACTTAAACATGTATATATATATAGCATAAATAATATTTATAGATACAAATACTCGTACTTAAATAAATCAGATAATTAGTAATAAATTTAATGTAAGAGAAACTCAGTGTCTAACTAACTATATACTACTATATACAAACAGCACATATACTTTTGAAAGGAACAAGAAACGCTAACTTTTAATTTAATTTTTGTTTTTGTTTAAAAGGTTTATGTTTTAAATTGAAATACGTGAAACGCTGTGTAAATAATTTGATGTTCAAATCTCTTAACTTATCTATTTCAGATCAAAAGGTGCGGCGATAATAAACTGTGATATAATAGCCCACGAGCTCTACAAGCCGGGGTTGCCGCTCAACACGACTATAGCGCAAAGCTTCGGTGACCACGTCATCACATCCGACGGCGAAGTGGACAGGAGGAAGCTGGGTCAGATTGTTTTTAGTGATAAGGTAAGACTTTAGTTATGAAACACTCACGAACGTACAATCATTTTCTTTATTAAACAACACTTGAATCGACTATTATCAAAGCCGGCAATCTGACTTTTGGACAATGATTGGTAAATCAGAAAAACGAATTATTGACTTTGTATTCCATCGGCAGTCAGAAAACTCTTCGGAACGACATCTTAGATAAATAACAGGTTAACTATTAACCTTTATTTAATGCAGGTTTTGAACCGTATTCTTTGAAGGAGACGATTATATTCAAATCAATCTGTATTGACATATCAATAAAAAATTTTTGTCCAAATGCACAGATTGCCACCTTTGATAATAGACGACTCACTTAATCTAATTCAATTTTTTCCTATACAGCAATACATCTTTGTTATGTTTCATTGAACGTTTTATAGGCAAAAAATCAGTGCATTTACACCACTTTATAATATTGACTCGCGGCTGGTAGAAGTAGGAAAAAGCCTTACCTAAACTTTTTTGAACATTCTCAGTGGTGGAATGTGTTAGAAGCATGAATGAGGGCATTAAACCACTTAATTCACAATTTCAGAGTCAGCTACAAAAGTTGAATGAACTAGTATGGCCGGCAGTAATCGAAGAGACGCAGAGGAGAGTCGTGGCTCTCGGCAAACAAGGATATAAGGTGGTGGTGATGGAAGCGGCTGTGATGGTGCGAGCTAAGTGGTACGAAAGATGTCATCAGCTATGGGCGGTGATCATACCGCCGGATGAGGTAAGCTTGTCGACTAAATGTCAGAATGTTGAAATTTGTTGTTTAAAATATGTATAAGATTTTAAAAAATAATACGAAATTGTCGTTCCGTTTCACTAAAACACAATTTGTACAATTATATATTAAACTAGCGACCCGCCCTCGCTTCGCTTTGGATACATTAAATTTTATTATTGTTAGCTGAGTCCCACGATGTTACCCGCGTTTATTGTCGTACCGCGAGTGACGCCGCGGGGCGAAGCTAGTCTAAAAAAGTAGCCTAAGCTACTCCTTATATCCTCAGCTACCTATCAGTGAAAGCCTTGTCAAAATCGCTCCAGCCATTCACGAGATTATCCGGAACAAACAGACAGACAAAAATTGTAACAAATGTTATTTTGTATGTACCGTATAAATATGTTCATATGCATGTAGTAAAAAGCGGTTATTTCAATATTACAAACAGACAAACCATTTTTATTTATATGTAATAGATTATATAGATAGGCAGCGGCTTGGCTCTGTTCCTGGCATTGCTGACGTCCATGAGTGACGGTAACCGCTTACCATCAGGTGGGCCGTATGCTCGTCTGCCTTCAAAGGCAATAAAAATAATAATAATAATTTTAGTGTAAGTCGACAATTATAAGTAAGTACTCTTTTCAGGCCATAAAAAGGCTGCAAAAACGCAATGGACTGACCGAAGAAGAAGCGAGACAGCGTATAGAGGCCCAACCCTCGAATTCGGAACAAGTGGCTCACGCCAATATAGTGTTCAGTCCGTTCTGGAGCTACGAATATACGCAATCGCAAATCGATAGAGCATGGCAACAATTAAATGAATACCTGGACAACAAGAAGTGATGAAGCGGCCCTAAAAAATAAATACATAGTTAGTGAATTTGTAGTATTTAAGGACTAATTTGAAATAGTTATGTTTAAATAATAAAAAATGTTGCATGTGCAATTTGGTGCACGTAAAAGAAGTGAAACTTCTTTTGCGGTGTGTAATATTGTGGCTTTCTTCATTTTTCATCCGTAATTCAAATTTCTCTTGTAATAGGGAATGCTGTGTATAAGATAAACCTAGCTCGCTTTGTCTTTTCTCTCTCCACGGTCGAGTGGTTCGCGAGAGACCCTGTATATTTTCTCACTCTCGCTCTTCCTAAATTGCATCTTTTCTCTCTAACCGCAACGAATCTGTCGGCAGTTAAATTTTACTCTCAACGCGCCTAAAGAAGTTTCACTTCAATAATGCCTTTATTTAAATTCCGAAAGTTTTTATTATTGGTACATTTAATTTTGTTATAATTGAAATGTTTAAACAGAAATTCCTGTTCATTCCACAGAATGTAAAGGAATATGTTTGATGTGTTTTTTTAATCATGCTATTATAGATTATTGCTTAGATAAGCGTATATAATGTTTAATCGTTGTGAAAGAAATAAAATAATTATATTTTGTTACATATATTGTTTTAATGTCTTTTCTATATAATTGATATTAGCCAGTATACGCTGTAATCATAAAACGATCATTTTTGTTCACTTACGAAAAGTATAATTTTACCTAAAGATATGATCTGTTCATATGCTTGATTTGATTGAAGACAAAATATGAAGCTTTCCACTGTTATTAGTATTTTATCGGTCACACAATGAAGAGCCTAACCGTTTTGCTTGTAATCAATTTAAGCTCTTGTATTTATGGAAATGTTTTTTTTAATTACTCGTTAAACAACGATGAGATTGTTTATGATTTTGTTGTGAGTTTTAAAAATGTTGAATCAAAATAACTTTTGGAAATTTATAAATAGCCTAAAAAAATTTATTTCATAAAATTTTCAGGCTGATATTGCGATCGTGAATCGTCGAAACAACGACTGGAATAATGTCCTTTGTATCGGTCATTTGCCTGATCGTTTCTATAATAAGATCCAAAGGATGAAATTCACACACGCAGTGACAAACGTGGATTACAATGATCACGAAACAGAAGAAGACGCCCCGAGTTATTCGAATACAATCGTCATAGATTGTCATAACATGACCCATTTTGAAATGTCAGTTAAGAAAATTCTGAAGAACCCGTACTGGCATCCTCACGCTAACATTATAGTTTATTATCGCGAAAAAGATAATATGTTGGACGTTGCGAAAATATTCTTTATTCTCTGGTTTTACAAAGCCTGCAATATAGTTATCGCACAATTTGATCGCGATGATAACTCATTCTTTGTCCACAATTTCAGTCCGTTCATAAGCGAAAAATACACACTACAAAGACACTTCGGTTGTTGGAAAGTAAAGTATTTAGGTTCGCCGGTTCGAAGTTTTAAAACGTCATTCGAATGTGAGGAAACTTGCGACAATGTTACTCTACATTCCGCGTATCGAGCAAACAATTTAGGTACATGCTTGGGAATCGATACTCTAAAGTTATCGTTCTTTGAGCGGCAACACATCAAACAGGTTAATTTGTTTGAAGACAAAGGCTCAAATTTGCACGGCTACACACTCAGAACCTATACAGTTGAAGTACCACCCTTTATGATGATCGATGAACACGAAAACGGCACTTTTACAATTGGTGGTCGAGATGGAAGCATCTGGAACTTGCTATCCAAACTTATGAACTTTTCCATTGATCTGTCTCCTAGTGTCGATGACATGAAAAAACCGTTTAATTTCGAGTTAACTATTCAACAAGTATTCTCTTACACTCTTCGGAAAGGTGATTTGTATCTGATTCCTATTTATCAGTTCGATATACCTGTAATACAAGTTGATAATACGTTTCCTGTAAAAGATAGCGGTGTTTGCTTCGCCGCACACCGAGCTAAATTTTCGAAGATTACTTATGATATAAACCTTTTCTTTGAAAACTACGTTTTTCTGTTGCAATTTTTCTTTTGCTTCTTGAGCGTTTGGTTTACTTTTGTTTTGTTTAGTGCCATAGAAAGAAGAGAATTGCGTTTCGACCAAATAGGAAAGGATTATTTGAATTGCCTGAGGAATATTCTTTTGATAAGTCTATACAAGCCACCGCAGCTCTGGTCCTTTCGCGTTTTCCTAACGATATCTATTTGGAGCTTCTTTATATTGAGTTTTGCTTCTCAGGCCGCTATTATTTCGTTCTTCACGGCACTTAAAAGAGGTAAAGAGGTCAATACTTTCGAGGACATAATTGAAAAAGGTTATCCGATTGAGGGCATGGCTTCTCCAGACGTTGTTCTTCCAGATACAGAAGAAAAGTTTCAAAAAATTAATTCAAAAATTGTTCCTATTCTCGATATATATGGCTGTATTCAACGCATGAATAACGAAACCCATCTTTTTTGTCTGATCGACTGCGCAATAGGGCGTTATTTGGAAAGAAATCTATTAAATGAATACGGAGAGCAGTATCTACACATACCAAAGGATAGAATTCATAGTTATTATTTAAATATCATATTCCCGAAACATTCCGTGCTGACTGAACGATATAATAAGTACATGATGATATTTATTGAAGCGGGTCTCGTCCACAAGTGGGAACAATATAAATTCAATCAAATAAAAACGGAAGGGATTGTTAAACCTCTTAACATGCAAGATTTTAAAGGTATTTTAACTCAACTTATATTCAACGCAGGATTAAGTACTGTAACTTTTTTTATAGAACTGCTGTTGAAAAAATTGTCAAACAGTAGACGTATGCTAACATGTTTTAAAATGAAATAGCAAACGAAAAGCCACACACCCACAATTTTGACTGTCGAAATTTAGTTGTTGCGTAATAATAAATGATCAATAATAAGTTTTGTTTTATTTCATTACGATCACAAAAGGTGAGAAAAAACGATGTGATGAAATTATTTGAAGGTCTGTATGATGTATCTTTTCACAAATTGTTCATAATTTATCAATCAACTCATCGTGTCTCAATTATATCATCGTAGTTTAACAAGGACAGGTGGGCTAATGGTCAGCAAAACTAGACACTTTAATCATAACGGTGAATGGTAATATTCTTGCATAGGTAGAAAAAACAAAGAAAATAAAAAACCAGAGGTAAGTTTTAAAAAGGGTAGGTAGTCCTAAAATATATTGTTTTGATAATGAAATTATTTTTTCTGTTTTTGAGAGTCACAGACATAATTAAAACTTATTTTACCAACATCCGTATCTTCCAATAATAGCATTAAATTTATTGTTATGCAGTAGTTATAAATATAATTGCGACTTCGGCCTCAGTCAAACTAGGTGGTTGATCGCACTTTATACCGTTTGTGGATTGTGGGATCTGGCAAGCACTTTAATCGAGATGGACCTCAGGTCATTGAACTAACTTCTAGTGTGGCAACTACTTGACGTAACTTACAAGTAAAAGAATACGTACAGAGTTTAAAATCATGAGGATTGTTTTAGAGTATAAGGATCAGAAACGTATACACAGTGACCCTTTATCTTCTTCACTAGACAAAATTATTAAGAAAACTCTATAGTCTCAATGGCGTCCATCTGTTTAGAAAAAAAATGTCTATGGGTAATTCATGGCGGAAAAGACAACTAACATTGGGCCACAATAAAATGAAATTTACACTTTAAACATAATCCAGTCCTCTAATTCAATTTGTTTTAATGGGAAATTCGTATAATAAGAATAGTCAGTACAAAAACCAAAAGATTTCCACATATGCAGATCGTGAAGGGCAGGTTTTAACTAGTCAGGTAAGCAATGAAAACTTGCTAATGTCATTCTCAGCTGAACTCACGTAATATTTTGTATATAAAAACAATGAGTAACCTAAATTGTCTTTGTGCTATTTTGTTGTATGTGCGCATGTCGGGCAGGACGCAAATTCTTGTGCTTTGACATTTCTTTGTTGTATCAGGGGGCTTTGTTTTTGTTGTGCAGTTCAGTTTATCCCATTTTGTGGGCAACTTGAGTGGACGTTCCTTCGTTAGTGTAACCAGTAACCAGTCTGTGTACAGCGCATCTCGGCCTTGGTCTCGCGTGTCTCGACGCAGGTGAGTATTCTTCATCACTCTTCATCATCATTGCATCATGTTTTATATTTTTTAAATTACACATGGTGTTTTTTGCATCTGTTTTTAATCGTCAAACAAAAATATATAAACATAGACTTTTATAACGTCATATCTACTACCTATCTAATACTACTGAAATCACCATGCATCATTTTTAATGTAATGGGTGTATAGAAAGTTTCATTAATTCATTTACAAATTAAAAGTTAGCAGAGGACTTCTTAAAGAATTAAGAAAAACTAAGAAGATTTTCGTACATTTTTTTTATTTACTCATTTTAAATATAGAATAGAAAAAAGAACATCTTGAAAACATTTAAAAATCAATTGTAAAGTTATTGTATATAAAAATAGCAATTGATTATTTCAGATGGAATGATTCAACTCTAAAAAATCCTCTTGAGGCAAGCAAAACTGCTTGGCCGGTTGCTCACAAAGAGTCCATATTTCTACCTGAATTCCCCATCAAAACTGATTTACTTCAAAAGGACTTTCAAATACAACACACAATAGCCAAGGGTGCCTTTGGAGATGTGTACAAAGTGAAGAAAGTCAGTGAAAACAAAGAATATGCCCTGAAAGTCCTTAGTAAAGCTAAGGTATGATTTATTCATTAAATTCTGTATTAACTTCCATTTCAAGAGAAGTATTTCAGTGGATAAAATTTCTGTCAAACCTAATGAAACTGCTAATAATTACCAATAGTGTAGGCTGCATGGCTGAAAATCACCATTTTGTTGAGTAATGCCAAGATGCTGACTTACATTTTGTTTTCCAGGGATAAGTGTTACTTATAATAACAGACTTCAATTTTATGTCCTAAATTAAGTCTGGTACATCACTCCTAATTATCACACTAATTAATTAGCTCATTTTTTATATCTTAGGTGTGTGGAGGAGCTGCCTGATGTTAAGTGGTTACCAGAGCCCATAAACGTCTAGAACGTAAATGCCACCACCTACCTTGAGATATGAGTTCTAAGGTCTCTGTTTTCACAGTAGAACGACTGCCCCATCCTTTGAGCCGAAATGCATAACTTCTTTATGTTAGAAATAAGCAGGGTGGTGGTACCTACCCACGCGGACTCTCAAGACATCCTACCACCAGTAAATCATCCCGATATATTGTCCTGCCCCCAGTAAACCATATTTATAAAAAGTTTTAATTGTTTGAACAACTACACAATGTCTGGAATTACCTTTAAAAATAGGTTGTAGTTATCAAATGGTGTACAGATTTCTTTAAAGATACTTCTCACTTAACTATAATGTGCATTTGAAGTAATTTTAATTAGTTGACCATTAATCATCAAATAATGACCAATATTAATAAACAATTTGACAAAATAATAACTTAATGAATTGGCATTATACAGGTCCTAAATTTATGAAATTTAACATTGTTATTAATATTGTGCTTTCTTTGATCGTTCAAAATATAATTATTAATTATAATTATATAATTAATTTCAGTCGGAAAAAAACTTACTTATTTTAGGTTAATGTACTCCAGGACCAATATTTTCTAGTACTGTACTACACTAAATGAAGCCATTGACAGAACTACATTATGCCACCTCTTTGAAACAAGAGTTTGAAGTCTTAATCAGATGATATTGCAATTTTGTAGTATTCAAAATAAATGACAGAGCTGTGTATAAAATCCTAGTCAAGTTCATATTTTTTTTTGTAAAAATATGAACTAGATACATCTGTTGAGAAACAGTTATATATTTTTGCAGTTGCAGGATAGGACCGCTTAATTCAATACAGTTGAGAGTTTAACCTAATATCTAATATATGTTTAAAGTGAGGTAGTTATAATGTAGTGTTCTATGGGCACCATTAACCACTTATCATTTAGATGATCAGTAGTTCAAAAGAATTTTCTCAGACCACAAGTAGTCTTTTATTGGGAACAGTTATTTCATATTGTTCTTTTTTAAAGTCTTATAATATAGGTCAATACTTTTTATAACATTTCATCAACCATGTTCATAATGTATATATGTATGTTCAAGTACTTATTAATTTACACTTTCAGATCGTAAATGAGAATGCAGTTCGTCAAGTGAAAGAAGAAGCTAAAATACAGACTGCCTGTGGTCACCATTCATTCATAGTTGGTGCAGCATCTCGTTGGCAAACTAAGAAGAGAATATACATTGGTAAGTAACATATTAATACAAAAGCTGCTGGAGAAATCTATTTTAATGAATCAGAGGGCTGTTTGTGTTCATATCTTATTATTTTTTGAGTCTGTTGAGACTGCAAGTAATTGCCTGACAATTTGACCCTTGACTTTTTTTGTCATCTGCTCCTGTCTCTGTTGATATGAGTGACAGAAATTTCATACCGTTGGGTATACTTTTGTCAATAACATCAAGAATCAATTTAATTAATTATATTGGTGATTTTAACCATCAAGGATGAACCCAAAGTGGTCAATGTAATTATTTATTTATTAAATATATTAAATGAGAGACATCTTCTCTTCCCTATGGCCCATGATTAAAGTATTAAGGGTAAAGACGCTCAACTTCCAGTATCTGCTCTCTCTCTCTCTCTCTCTTGGTAAATGGACTCGACAGTCTAGAATCATCATTTTAAAATTTTAATTATGAAATAACACAAGTCACTTGTATACATAAATTAAACTCACGGGAATACATGTCGCCAAGAAGTATGTAAACACGGATATGTAACATTGTGTTTAAATTATATAAAGATAATGTAATCGTATTAATGTGTTCATTGTTGCAATTAATATTCTAGTTGTCATTGTTTCCTTCTGAAACGTTCGTGGCTTAATCCGGAAGACGCCTGTTTTCACGTAGTCATGCAATAATGTCTACGATCGTCTTGAATAAGGCTTTAGTGATGTGCTCATATTGACCGTTTAAAATGCGTAACACACTAAATAATCTGAATAGATTACTATTAAAATGATATACGCAAATAAACACGGAACGTGAGTCTCACACATTCGACGTGTGATATTCTTATCACTAGCCTCATTCGGAAGTCACGGTCGACGCCTATATGAATTGCATTGTTTGTTTACTAAAAATAAATACCTATTATATCACTTAGTATACTTACCTGTTCTTTCTATTCGGACTGATAGAGATATGATGATTTTGTTTTGAAAAGTCGACGTGGCCTAAAGGATAAGACGTCCGGTGCATTTGTATCTAGCGATGTAACGGTGTTCGAATCCCGCAGGCGGGTACCAATTTTTCTAATGAAATACGTACTTAACAAATGTTCACGATTGACTTCCACGGCGAAGGAATAACATCGTGTAATAAAAATTAAACCCACAAAATTATAATTTGCGTGATTACTGGTGGTAGGACCTCTTGGGAGTCCGCACGGGTAGGTACCACCGCCCCGCCTATTTCCACCGTGAAGCAGTAATGCGTTTCGGTTCGAAGGGTGGGGTAGCCGTTGTAACTATACTGAGATCTTAGAGTCTCATTTACGTTGTAGATGTCTATGGGCTCCAGCAACCACTTAACACCAGGTGGGCTGTGAGCTCGTCCACCCATCTAAGCAATAAAAAAAAACTAACACATGTGTGACTGAAGGAAATGATTTCATTGTATTTCCTGAATATTTCACGAGTCCTGTGAGGAGACATAGTCTTGTAAATATATTGAAAGGAAGACAATTGTAAAGCATTCGAACATATTGGAATAGTAAAATGAGATTGAATAGTAAAATGTTCATTGCAACCACTAAGTCAGTTTGATTTCATTAAAAATATCCTCGAAATAATTCCGTTCATCAGAAGTCAACCAGCTTACCTGTTTGTGCCGTGAACAGGTAAAAGTTTTTCCAGGGCAGGATTGGATCCTGAATATAGAAATATGTATATTGTTTGAGAGAAACAAAACAAAAAAAATAATAATATTCGCCTTAAGTTTTGAGCCTTCAGCAGGTAAAAATCGTGGACTAATGTCCCTTCTGTTAAATTGTCGCTATAACATTCACTAGATAATAGTTAATACAAAAGAACCAAACGTTATTCAAACGAAATGTTTCTACATAAAGAAATACGTTTTTTTTTATCAGTAATGTGTGTATTGGTTAACTTTATCTTCTTAATTCACAGCCGTCTTGCGCAACGAGGTCGTTTATCCTTTTTGCGTTTTAAAGCGATTTTAATATTAACTCTCTTCGTGCTGAGCTTATTTTCACATATTTTGCAGAAATTGCTAAAGGATTTTTGAAAAAAAAAACGGAGTCTTACAATAAACTTTCAGTAAAAAAAAATACAAAAATCAGTGCCAAATTCACAGGAAATTAATTTTGAATGGTTATTTACAAATGTTGTTAACTTGTTAAAAGCTATATGTATATGCGTGTGCTAACACAAGTCCGTACAGATCCATCCTTCATACCCGATCCTGTAGACCGAATGGTAAACAGTCGACGTTGCACAAAACAAGTCATTACGGATCCTCCTGATCCATTAACGTCGTTGTCGGTTGCCGTCCTCGTCAAACACGTCGCTTGTGACGAAGGGCTCGACGAGTGAATTAACCCATACACAGCCCACTGAGTTTCTCGCCGAATCTTCTCAGTGGGTCGCGTTTCAGATCCGGTAGTAGATTCTGCGAAGCACTGCTCTTGCTAGGGCCAGTGTTAGCAACACCCGTGAGCTCACTATCGACTTGTAATTAAAAAATGGACCTAGAACGACCCTTTTTAGCGTATTTTAATAATCAAATGACCAAAATTGGCTTATAAAGGGATAACCTTATCCATCGGTATCTGTCAATCCGCCCCTTCCTCTACATCTTTTCGGCTTGAAAACTTTATTCGATGTTTTCCAAAAAACACATTTTTTGAGTTGAGTCTCTATAATTCTAAAGGACTTGTAGTCGTCGTGGCCTAACGGATAAGACGTCCGGTGCATTCGTGTGTAGCGATGCACCGGTGTTCGAATCCCGCAGGCGGGTACCAATTTTTCTAATGAAATACGTACCCAACAAATGTTCACGATTGACTTCCACGGTGAAGGAATAACATCGTGTAATAAAAATCAAACCCGCAAAATTATAATTTGCGTAATCACTGGTGGTAGGACCTCTTGGGAGTCCGCACGGGTAGGTACCACCACCCCGCCTATTTCCGCCGTGAAGCAGTAATGCGTTTCGGTTCGAAGGGTGGGGTAGCTATTGTAACTATACTTGAGACCTTAGAACTTATATCTCGAGGTGGGTGGCGNGGATAAGACGTCCGGTGCATTCGTGTGTAGCGATGCACCGGTGTTCGAATCCCGCAGGCGGGTACCAATTTTTCTAATGAAATACGTACCCAACAAATGTTCACGATTGACTTCCACGGTGAAGGAATAACATCGTGTAATAAAAATCAAACCCGCAAAATTATAATTTGCGTAATCACTGGTGGTAGGACCTCTTGGGAGTCCGCACGGGTAGGTACCACCACCCCGCCTATTTCCGCCGTGAAGCAGTAATGCGTTTCGGTTCGAAGGGTGGGGTAGCTATTGTAACTATACTTGAGACCTTAGAACTTATATCTCGAGGTGGGTGGCGCATTTACGCTGTAGATGTCTATGGGCTCCAGTAACCACTTAACACCAGGTGGGCTGTGAGCTCGTCCACCCATCTAAGCAATAAAAAAAGGTGCGACCTGCTCCTGGGCCTCGTCTCCGTCTGCTGCTTGTAATTCTCGATATAGCGTCTCCTTGTTTACTGGGCGTCCTACACTACGCTTACGTGCCCGCGGTCTCTACTTCAGAACTCGATTATCCCAACGCGCAACGGTTACTGTTTCTTCGACAGATATGACTAGCTCATTGCCACTTTAGCCTGCTTATGTGTTGAGCTATGTCGGTCCCTTAGAGCGACACCGATCATAGCTCTTTCCATCGTTCGCTGAGCGACTTGAAATTTTAGGAACATTCCTGCCGTAGGTATCCACATCTCGGTCCCTTAATAATAATATCGAATGAAAGAGATCTTCTTTGTTGACAACTAATGTTTGTGGTGAGTATGTATATACGGTAATAGCAACCTGAGATATTGATTTTTTGTTTTTGTCGAATCAATGTGTTTTTCATGACTTTTTTGTCGTAGTTAAGAGATCATGATTACACTATCTCCTTTTTTAACTATGGGCGTTATTAGTATATTACTAGCCGTACCGCTTCGCTGGGTATTTGAAATTAACATTATTATTTATTTTCATTATTATTAGGGAGTCCAACACCCATATAAATATTAGCCTATCCATTAAGTTCATGTATTTTCTACACGGATACCAAGTTTCAAGTCAATCAGATGCTATAACATATGCAAAATTCAGTAGTTATAACGTCCGTAACACATCCGTAACCGTTACATCCGTAAAAATCATAAAATTTATAATTATGTAGTATAGATTAGTATAGAGTATAGACTATATGGCGAAGATAATCTAAACAGTCTCTTTCATTTTCATAATACCTATGTCTTATTTGTTTCAGTTTCAGAATACATTCCTGGAGGTGAATTGCTGGGCTTGATAGAGAAGTATGGAAAGCTACCAGAGGAAATCGTGAAGATTTTTGTTGCTGAAATAGCTATTGCAATAGGTATGTTGATTACAGTAGTTATATAAAACACTAGCGGCCCGCTCCGGCTGCGCTCGGGTTTTTAACAAAAATTTCAACGATATTTGTCGTTGTTTTATTTTTTAAATAAAAGAACACTTATTGCGGAATAACTATAATAGTTAGACATATGCTGTCGCGATACTTTTGTAAATAATAATGTGTTCTACAAATTCGTAGTACATTATATTATTCTATCATCAATAGTTTTCGCAGAGCACGCGATGTAAAGAATATTTGGATTTGGAATATTGGAGTTTTAGTAAGGATCCCCAATTTTTTTCAAAAAAGATAGCCTATGTCACTCGGGAATAGTGTACCTTCCAAACAGGGAAAAATTTTTTCAAATCGTTTCAGTAGTTTCGGAGCCTATCCAATACAAACAAACAAATCTTTCCTCTTTATAATCTTATTATATATTATAAATTTATAATATTATATATTAAACATGAAACACGAATTATTCGAGACGATTTTCACGGGGCTTCCTGCTCATTATGTCACTGACGCTTCATAGGTCAAATGTGTGTTAACATTTGACAAACATTTGACATTTATTAAAAAAACAATAAGTTTAGTTTTTTTAACAGTAGCGTATTGTTCACACAGATTTTCTCCACAACGCCGGTGTGATATACCGCGATTTGAAGCCAGAAAACATTCTATTGGATGCTGATTGCCACATTCAACTCATTGACTTTGGCCTCTCGAAGTGGCTGTCTATAGGATCGCGTACGACCACGCTCTGTGGTACACTCAACTATATGGGTGAGTACTGCGTCTCATTCGGTAACGGGAAATATTACTTTGTAGTACTGGATGGTACGGACATTTATGTCTAGTAATTTTTTAGGTCTCGCTTCGCTTCGGAAACTGTATTTTATTATTGATTTCTCCATTATTTAATGGATGTTGTTATACATATAAACCTTCCTCTTCAATCACCCGTATCTATTAAAAAAACCCGCATCAAAATCCGTTGCGTAGTTTTAAAGATTTAAGTATACATAGGGATATAGGGATAGAAAAAGCGACTTTGTTTTATACTATGTAGTGATAGTGATGTGGACAATTCTTGCTAAATCGAGCAATAAATTTCGGTTCAACAATTACAGTAAGGAAATACAAAAAAAAACCAACTAAATTAGTAATTCTCCGTTACAGTGTGGAACTTGATACGTTCAAACTATAAAATGGCAAAGTGCATCGGTCGCTCCGTTTGCGTTTTCTCTATGGGAGTGTCGGGTGGGCAGTGACAGGACAAACCTTTAGTGATTATGTCGATAGTGATAACAAGTGAACCGGGGCCGGGACACTGACGGCGGGAACATGAACGCTCGGACCATCGCGTTCGAACTGTCGATGGAGGGGAGGCAGGTGGACGAGGTCGTCGCCAGCATCTTCCACACGGTGCTGTTCCACCGCTCCAGCGGCAAGTTCACTTACAACAGCGAGGAGAGCTACTCGATCCGGACTGTCAGTTATATCGATGTGGACTGCGATTTTATCGACTTCACGTACGTGTGTTGCGAGTCGGAACTGCTCGGGCGGAACGTGAAGCGCGAGATCGCGGACTTCTCCGAGCTGCTGCGGACTGTGGACGGCACGTCGGCGCCCCCGCGCGGCTCCATCAGCCTCGAGTTCTTCCAGAAGCGTCGGGCGCGCTGGCCCTTCCAGCCCGAGTGCGTGCCGTGGGAGGTCTGGACGGTGTTCTGCGAGATAGCGGAAGCACGCAACGAGCACGACATGCACGCCAAGCACGAGAACGTCGTCGAGATGCTGCAGGACAAGATCATGTACATCACCGAGATCATCAATCGTCACCAGTACGTACCCAAGATGCCGAGCCGGTCGGACGCGGATCTTATATTCGATACGTCGTACCCCGACATCCAGCCGTATCTATTCAAGATACATTACAATTTGTCGGGAGCTCCGCAGACCACTGTCGGTAATACGGTCCGTAAGATACTGCGGGAAACTCTGTCGTTGTGATTTCAAAACTTTAATCCATCTCTATTTTAAACAATGATGACATGATGATGTTTTACACCAATAGCATACTTTGGTTAACAATTAAAGATGTTACGTACGTTTTAAAAATATTAATTCACTGTTCGATGCTGAATTCTATTAATCTGAAACTTAATTTGAAACACCGAATTTAAAAAGGTATGTAAATTGCTACAAAAATTAGAGATACTTTTTTGTACGCTAGCTTTATTGTACTTAGAGCGCTAATTATATTTCTTAATATTTTTTTTGGCAATTTTGATATTATCCGCTGACTGTTATTTTCTATTGTATTTGCGTTTTATTATTTGGACGCNATGCTGAATTCTATTAATCTGAAACTTAATTTGAAACACCGAATTTAAAAAGGTATGTAAATTGCTACAAAAATTAGAGATACTTTTTTGTACGCTAGCTTTATTGTACTTAGAGCGCTAATTATATTTCTTAATATTTTTTTTGGCAATTTTGATATTATCCGCTGACTGTTATTTTCTATTGTATTTGCGTTTTATTATTTGGACGCGTGAATGACATAAATTTAAATATGATGAATAATTTTTTTATTCTGTGTTTTGTTTAGTGTTTAATTATATTTTAATATCAGAGTAAGTCCTCTGATGGCTGGTTAATGAGTCCATTCATTGTAACGAGTTGAGACTACGGTCTTATTTAGTTTTATGTCTTTATTTTATTAAGAACTAGACTAGCTAGAGTAATTTCGATTGTCAATGTTCTACAATGCAATTTGATTTTTAATATGTTTGTATTAATGTCGGTAGTAATTAGAGTGGATTTTATTTTTGTCAATGAGGAATTGCGTTAGCAGTACATATCGCAAGTGAAGCATGAAGTCGCATCTAGTTTTCGGAAAGTATGTTTTAATCTGAATCACGTAATATTTTTTTTCACTTTTCCTTGGGGTCTTGAACATACGTAAATATATAATAAAGCACCATTTTTTCGGTTGCAAGTCATCCAATTTATTTATTTTTGCTTTTTGTATTAACGATTTTTAGTAGTCGCTAAACCTTTTTTTTATTTATTGGAAATAGTTTTAACAAAAGAAAAATGTAGTACATAAAGGGATTCAAAATGTGAACAACAAAAGAGAGAATGCAGTACATAAAGGGAATGTAAATGTTGAGTTGTCTGTGACTATAGTTGAATTTCAATCACTAGCCTTAATATAGGTTAGTTGAAAATGATTGCTGTGACGGCTGATGCTCTGATGAGCAGATTACAAGTTAAATTGTTCAAATTAAAAAGTTCAAAGAAATCATGGCCATCTAGTATCTAATTTTGACATATAATGGAATATAATGGAAAAATTGCAACAGGTTCACAGTTTAGTTTCTGCACACGGCTGGTTGAGATATCTGTGTTTTTAGTTTGTTCACAAAGCATTTTTTTTTTCGATATTTCACTCCCATACACAATGTTTATGTTGAGAGGACGAGAGAAATATATTTTTGCGATGCAGCTCTTTGAAGTGTGTTTTTTTAGTAGCGTTTCCAGTTTCTTTGTGTTTATAGTAAGTAACATATGAACGACAATGATGCATGTATGAACAAAAGAAATAATAGATTTTTTAAATGAAGATCAACCATGATTAGTTTTACTTTCAAACAATACGGTTTTTGTGTGTGTGTGTGTGTTGTCGGAAAACATTATAATTATCAGGTTTCTATTTTCACACTATTATATATAATTTTATTCTAAATTATTTTAATACAGGGAACGTAAAATCACTGAGATATGAACAAGGTCGCAATTCATAACGTTTGTTTACTAAATAGTGACGTCACTAAATGGTGAACAAATTTAGAAAGTTTTCAATTTAAGCAATATTTAACGGAAACTTGTTTGTTTAAGATATAAGTTTACGTTAGTTACAAATTCATTATAAAAATAATTGACTAACATATACTTAATTTAAAATGTAAATATTATAAATTAACAGTTTGAAAGCTTTATCGGACTAACTAAAATAAATGTGATTTTAATTAATAACGTGTTAAATGTAAATAGTAAAAAAAAAAACTAACATACGGTGGACGGAATGATAATTTTAAGGTAATTTAGATTACAAAAACAACATTCTAATGATATTATACATTTTTTTACATTAAATTCTAAATTTTTATACGAAAATTGGTTGCACTACCTGGAGGACTAATACACGAAACTCGTTTTGATTTCATTTAGTTCGTTTTCTACGAATCTGTTTAGGAATTTAAAGTTAATTGTTAATTTTGGCTCGGTTATATACATATAGGGATTGTAAATTTTTTGGCATTGCACGATTTATTGATCAATATAAGAAATGTGTAGTTTTGTTTGTCCGTATGCTCAGATAGATTTTCATTAAGTCTTACTCGACCGAAGGGTCGAATAGGTGATTCTGTTAGTTTACGGACATTATTATTAGCGCGGGTTCATTGTAGTAGCCGTTGTAACTTTTTTTTATTGCCCCTGTAGACAGACGAGCATACGGCCGACCTGATGGTGAATGGTTACCGTCGCCCATGGACTTCAGCAATGCCAAGGGCAGAGCCAAGCTGCTGCCTACCGCTAAAACTCTCCACAAGCCTCGTTTGAAGAAGGACATGTCATAGCGCTCGAGAAACACTGTGGAGGGGAGCTCATTCCATAGCCGGATGTTACGTGGCAAAAAAGACCTCTGGAAACGCACTGTCGATGAACGCAGCGGTTCCAGATAATATGGATGAACTCTTGAACTATACTTGAGACCTTGTTAAGGTGGACGGCGCATGTACGTTGTAGATGTCTATGGGCTCCAGTAACCACTTAACACCAGGTGGGCCATGAGTTCGTCCTTCACCTAAGCAATAAAAAAAAAGTATTTCTTGTTTGTGATTTCAAATGGAGAGGTTTTACTATCTGTTTCGTAGATAAACAATTATAGTGCAGTTCGGTTTGCAATTTCACCTACAGTCATTTTCAAATTACCTTTACAAACTCCTTTAAGCTCTGCCCTGGTAATCGCTTGAGGACGAAAAAAAAAAAGGTTTTCAGCAACCAATTTTCGAATAAAATTTTAGATCTTGAATTGCGAATTAAATCGTTTGCGTGCATGATGAATGAAAAATTATTTTTATATTTTTTGTGTTTTCCTATGTGTGTAGCGTTTGCCGACGATTGAGATGAATATTAAATTTGAAGCGCTTACGGTAATTTCACGTTCGAAATACGCTAGTAAAATAGTAGCTTGATTTTAATATTATGTATATATTTATTTATGAACCGAATGACGTTCGTGATAAAGTCTCTTTTACGATGTTCGATTCGGATGTTTTTTTGCGTTGGATAGCGTTAACTGAATAGTCTAAAATGGATTTTTAATATTATACTTACACTGTAGAGCGTGTTAAATGATTGTTTAGTTCATTTTCTATTTCGCGACGTCTTTGTTTATTATTATTAGCCTGTTTATTAGTCTCATGTCGTAATGTTGTTTACGTGTTCGTTTATTTAGTCTTTTATCGTATAATTAATTCATCTACTATTTCAAGTCCCCTACCTCACTATGTGGCTAGATAGTAAGTTTGATTCCTGTTTCTTGAGCCCGCGCTCCATAAGGGTCGGTACGATTGACTTCATGAACGATACTTTGTACATTAATATCATCATAATCGGTTGCTCTTGGCAGAGCAGTCGTGGTCATGTGGAATTCTTGCTTATTAAAGCCTTGACTGATGTTTTCCACAGTTTGCGAACCGAGGCCCGGCGCACACACTCGTTAAGTGGGGTTAAGTTAAGTTAGTACATTAATATAACGACGGAAGAAAGCGAAATTTTCGTAACTTGAAAAGTCGTAACTTCCATAAAACTGTTTCAAAAATTCCTAATTCGTATTTTATTTATAGCGGTCGAGAGTTGAGAATTGATATGTATTTATATAATTTAAAGCCTATCTAGGTTTTTTTCAAGTTACGATAATTCCGTCCGTCCTTTTTTCCGTCGATAATAACTATGTAACACCCACACAAAGTACAAACAAATCTATTTATTACACGAACGTTTGTCTGACGCGGGAATCGAACTTATAAGCTTTTGATTTCAGTCTTGTGCACAAGCACCCTTCACATGCCCTCAAGGATGTATCAAACTATTGTTCATGCAGTCTCGTCAAGCCTGCCGTTCCATATGTAGCTGGCCTTAGGCGTATTTATTTTTTAAACTTTATATCAGATTGCCACCAAAGATAAGGTTGTAGGATAGAGAATTCGATACTGTTTCATATATTCATATTATGTCGTATTGTGTACGATCGAAACGAATATCTAAATACGTGAAAGTGAATGTTGTTTCTAAATTTTAACGAAAATCTGGTGACGTGACAATATATTTTATTGTGTTGTATTAAAATTTGATGTTGAGCATCTTTTTAGTAGTGTTAGGTTTAATGTATTATGTAGCGTCGCACACGATAAAGGCCTTATTCAAAATACGTTTGATATCATAATTCAGCTTGTAAAATAATGGCTGTTACACATTAAGTCTATATTATTATTATTATATTTTAAATGAAACTGAACGTATCTGTTGTGATGTAAAAGTTCAAAAAAATAAAAATAAAAAAATATGTTAGTCTTGTGATAATTATATATATAAGTGAATAAATGATGAAGTATTTTGTATTGTTTTATTTTGATTTGTTTGTTAATAGAAATTTAAAAATAACAGCAACATTCGGTGTTCCGGTATCCGTTTATTAGGCGTTGATTTTGCACTAGTTTATAATTCTTCTGATGATGAGCGCTCACTAGAAGCCCGCACATATCGTCTTTTCGCATTAAAAGTGTACAATTTCCAAAAATATTCGAAATTGAGTTAATCTGCGGAATCATTTGATATCATCAGTATTTTTCTCATAAATACTGTCAAAAGAGCATGTATTTAGTTTTAGTTTTTTTTTTAGTTTACTTATATTTTGACTACTATTAACAAAATTAAAATAAATGTTGCAAAGATGATTAATATTAAAAATATCACGTGTTAAACCTTTAAAACACTCCTGTAAAATTAGTAGGTTTTGAGATTGTACAGTTTTAATGCGAGAAGACGATGTGTATGTAGCTTTGTTGTGGCCTTAGCATTGCGGGTGTCCATGGATGACGGTGACTGCTTGTCATCGAGTGGCCCGGAAGCTTGTTTGCCAACAAAGGTAATAAACTAAAGAAGAAGCTTAATTGCATTGAAGTAACGGCAATTTTTTTTTATTGCTTAGATGAGTTGACGAGCTCACAGCCCACCTGTTGTTACTGGAGCCCATAGACATCTACGACGTAAATGCGCCACCCACCTTGAGATATAAGTTCTAAGGTCTCTAAGGCCTCTAAATTGGCAGTAGATACTTCCAGTAGATCATTGATTGATAGAAATTACATAGTTTGTAAGAAATAAGTGATTTCTCATTTAATAGCAAATAGCAACTTTATGTAACCACACGAAAAGTTGTTTTAGTTTATTTCAAGTTGTAATTACGTTTCATGTAGTATAAATATCTATGCGACTATTATCTATGCGAACACACAGTTGTAGGTAAAATGTCAGTTGTTTAAATAATTACCCTAAAAAAATAAAAAACATAAATACATTATGTTTAAATATAAATATAATATAAAGGCTATTTTCTATCTGCTTATTTAAGGCTTGATTCCAAATTTAATAAAAGCATAGTTCGAATTCATTCTGGTTTTTTTTTATATATCGTATCTCCTGCGGAGCTTTAGATCTGAGGCCTTCGCTAGCTTTCCATTTTCATTGATAAATAACTAATCATTTTCTACAAAGAGTCATAGGAAATGTTAATTAGTTCAAAACAACCATTTAATTATTATATCTTAATTGTGAATTGTTTAAGACAAAGTCAAATCTAATGATTCTAACAAATACAACTATCTAACAATGTAATGTGGACAATGAATTTTGAACGCAATATGTAATTCTACTTTTTGTATGAACTATTTTTTTTAAATTGTGCGATGTAAAAATAGGCGGTAGGCAGCGTTTTGGCTCTGCCCCTGGCATTGCTGACGTCCATGAGCGACGGTAACCACTTACCATCAGGTGGGCCGTATGCTCGAGTCTGCCTGCTCGGGCAATAAAAAAAAATACCAAGATAAAATGAATAAAATCGTTTAGTTTTTGGCCGGTTTTTGTCGGTACTAAAATTTTGTTGAAATAAGTGAATTTCACTATATCGATTTGTCCAGTTTAGTAAGCGAAAAAAACCTTTAAATTATTTTACAAAGAAAGACTAGCCATTTATGGTAGTTTTGTAAGACGTACACACTATGAATAAAAACACTGTTACGGGCTAATCTTGCATTTATTTAATTCATTTCACGAAACGAACTCGCATAAAGCTTTTGTATTATCTGAAACTGTACAATGCGAAATTAAACCGTAATGACGTTTATAATAACGCCATTTTAAGTGATGTGAAGTGATAGCAGGAAGACTTCGTGTGCTAAACGACACCAAGACGTCCTTCCATGGAAAGTAAATATGTTTAAACCTAATTATTTGATTAATTGCTTTTTGGTATGCTTGGAAGTGTATGCTAGTTGCGTAGAGCACAAGAAGTGTGATTGCTTAAAACATTCGCTTAAAATATGTAACAGTAAAGCAAAAGAATATATTAATATATAAAATTGAACATTCAAGTGTTAGTAAAGAAAGTTTGTTTTTGTCAATAGCTCCTGAAGTCCTGAGTCGAGAGCCGTNCCTAATTATTTGATTAATTGCTTTTTGGTATGCTTGGAAGTGTATGCTAGTTGCGTAGAGCACAAGAAGTGTGATTGCTTAAAACATTCGCTTAAAATATGTAACAGTAAAGCAAAAGAATATATTAATATATAAAATTGAACATTCAAGTGTTAGTAAAGAAAGTTTGTTTTTGTCAATAGCTCCTGAAGTCCTGAGTCGAGAGCCGTATGGTCACGCCGCGGATTGGTGGTCGTTGGGAATCGTAACATGCAGAATGCTAACTGGAGAAGTGAGTTAATTTAATAGTTATTAATAAAAAAAATTATTAATAAAATATTAATATTGAGATTTATTGAAATTCAAGCCAAACTTTTTATACCATGTTTTACATAAAAGCGTCTCTAGCCCGTGTAGCGCCCTATACTAAGCGCGCGGTCAAAATGGAATCGGTACAAATGTAACAGATTCATTGAAAGTGCCGACGCCTGTGCCCTCTAACACAGTTGCCCCACCACACCCTGCACCGCAGCTAAAGCCGCCTCTCCTTTTACATATAAAATGACTAGTTGCGATGCGACAGTCTCGATTCGTCCACTTCGTGCTTTTAAGCTTTGCTCTGGCTAGGGCTAGTATTAAAAAATTCTCTCAGGTTGAACCCGTGAGCTCACCTAGACCTCCGCGTGTAGCTGAAATAGCCCCACAGGTTACCAACGAATAAGAGGGGAAAAACAATATGTATAGTACGCTCTACGAATACCAAGTCCCATAATAATATGTACATGTAAAGACACTTTTTAACTTCGATTTTTTGGTTTCATTTATTTTTTATTGGACAGACGGACGAGCTCACAGCCCACCTGGTGTTAAGTGGTTACTGGAGCCCATAGACATCTATAACTATTTTTTTTTTTTATTGCTTAGATGGGGAGACGAGCTCACAGCCCACCTGGTGTTAAGTGGTTACTGGAGCCCATAGACATCTACAACGTAAATGCGCCACCCACCTTGAGATATAAGTTGTAAGGTCTCAGTATAGTTACAACGGCTGCCCCACCCTGCAAACCGAAACGCATTACTGCTTCACGGAAGAAATAGGCAGGGCGGTGGTACCCGTGCGGACTCACAAGAGGTCTTACCACCAGTAATAAAACTTGTATGTATAAAAAATGTATAACTTGCATATATACATAGATATATTAAGTAGTAACGTATAACCGTGTCAATATCAGTTCGGGATGGGTGAGACGATCTACCATATCTTTTGAAACAAATAATTTGCTTGAGATCAAGTCTTTTAACCAGGAGAAATCAGATATCGGCGAAATGAGCGTCTTTCACTGGAGCGCAGGGTACTTGCGTTCTGCAACATTTTCCACTAATCGCGATGTTTGGTCGGGCAGTACTGGCACGAATGAGATGCGGAAATCGAAACTACGCAATATGAACTCGTCGAATTAATTCACGTAATCATCTGCCCTAAATTTTTCTATTGCATTGATGGGTCTACCAGATTATAGTTTCATAACGTGAATGCCGCGCCCTATCTTGAGGCATGATTTCTAAATCTCTTCTAAGAGTAGTCTTCTAATAGTATAGTTTAAATAACGGATGTCAGAAATAGGCAAAGTGATGGTATCTATCCATTCACAAGACACCCAACCTTTACTTTTGAGACGTGGTTAAAAGCTTTCCACAATTGTAAAATACAAAAGTAAGAAAGCTGTTTTTCTAATGCAATTCGAACTCGTGGTAAGATAGGAGAGCTGGAGCGTATGGTCGGATTTCAATAATTCATTCCCTAATAGTGCTAGTCACTATATTCTTGAGTATCATGTATTTTGATAAACATTCTAATCAACCAGATTTACTTGTAGTAGGCTGTAGTACAATGGTGTGTGGCAGAAACCGCTCATCATAGTCAACAGTTCAAGGTTTAGTTAAATTTTATGCATTAAATTTTCCCTTTTGTTTTGGTATTGATATTTTTTCTTGTTAATTGGACAAAAGAACGCTTTCCAAAAAAATAATATAATATTTTTTTTTCTCCCTACCTATTTGCTGGTAGCTTAAGAGGCTATTTCAGCTACGCCCGGACGCGATTATTAGAAAGCTCGTCATAAGACTACACAGAAAACCGGATAACAAACTTAGGAGAAAAAGGAATCTTATCTGTTTTATCTTGCTTCTACCTGTTTAACTTGGACACTTACATACTTTTACTACTACTACTACTACTCCAACCTATTTTTGGAATAGATAAAAGAAGCCTGAATTATTATCATAAATTATGTTTGACTTTTTCAAATTTTATACGTATGTATAAAATCGCGGGCAGACAATTGCAATTCTATTATATGAATAAAACAATAATAAAATCATTCCATAATTTAAAATATAAACTTCTGTAGCGGCGTGACTGTGAGTCTGGAATTGCCAATGTCGTAGAGCGACAGTGACGACATCATTGAGTATTGCCGCATTGCTCTTTTATCTTCAAAGTTAATTAAAAAGAAATTTAGCTTTATTATTTAGTGTTGGTTGATTGTTGTTATGCTGAGTGCAAAAACGATGTTCAACTCTGTAACCTTTATGATGAAGTCAATCAGGTAATAAGTCAATTAAAATTAAAAAGAATGAAACTAATTCTTATTACAAAAAAACCTTTATTATTACTTATGTTATCAGAAATTCGATAATTTACTTCGACAAATAATTACATCGTAGGTAATTTTTGATTTCATTATTTAAATAAGTCTCTAGGTCTAGGAAATAGACAGTTATCCACCTCGGTGTAGAGAACGCCACTCTCACTCACATGGGGTAGTTTCACACATATACGCTACAGTTAATCTCTCGCGTTGGCAGCGGAGCACGAGTTAATGTGTTCGCTGCAAGCAGTGGACGCGTGTCGAAGACTGTCAACACGCGTCCGCCGCTTAACGCCTTCGCGGTCTATCTAAGATTTGTTTTCTTCAGATTTGGATTCGTCAGATGATTGCGAACTTTCTGAGGAACTAGACGAGTCTTTGTCCTTGGTTTTTGTTTCTTTGTTTTTGTCGTCGCTAGTTTCGGGTGCTACTGGAATGTCATCTTTAGCTGTAGTCGCAGAGTCATCAGCCGACTTAGCTTCAGCTTTCGGCGCATCAGGTGAAATGTCAGCAGGCTTGTCCTCATCTACAGGATTGTCTGCTAACTTAGGAGCATCGGCTGCTTCAGGAGTCTTAATTTCAGGAATTGCAGCAGCATCGCTTTCTACAGTAGGAGCCAAGTCGATCTTCTTCACCATGTTGGGAATGATGGCAGCTGAGTCGGCAGAACCTTCTGCATCAGTAGCACTAGGTTTTTCTTCTTTTGAAATTTCAGCGACGGTAGCTTGTACTTCAGTTTTTGAATCTTCAGGCTGAGCAGCTGGTTCTTCCACTTTAATATCAGCAGATTTTGCTTCAGCATCGGGAATCTCGGATGATTTTGCTTCCGGGACTTTTTCTTCGGTTTTCACTTCAGGAACGGTTTCCGGTTTCGCGATATCGGAGTCTTCTGGGGCTATATCGTCCTTTTTGGCCTCTGGTATAGCGGGTACCTCGTCGTTACTAACTGGAGCAGGTTCGGCTTTCTTCTCTTCAGTGGCAGCAGCTACTTCGGTAGGTTTAACCGAGTCATCAATTTTGGGCGCGACTTCTAGAATTGGTTGAGCGGGAACTACGTCCTTTTCCTCCGCCACTGGCATCGCCAAACTCACAGCCGCGAAGGCTATGCACAATAGTAAGACCTTCATCCTGAAAACAAATAAAAAAATACCGTAATTAGTGGTTTTATAAAATTTACTGTGAATTGTATAAAATTAGAATGCACGTCTGCAAGTCGTGAGTACAGTAAGGCCAATGTTACGCTCTAGTCGACTGACATTTTGCTGCAATTTTTCAATTAAGATTGAATAATTTAAGGGTCCGTTGCGTCGGTGAATGGGAACCTTCCTTCTAGTCAGTTCCAATTGATTTATTAGAAATAAGTAGGATGTAAACTATTTGTGAAAGGGGTGCTACAATCAGATTCGAAATACGTTGCTCAAAATTATTAAAGACCGCCCATGTCATATTGGCTTATAAATAAAAAAATCGTAACAGAAATACAAATATTTTATCATATTGTAAGCTGGTTAGGCATAAGCTATGTTGTGTGCGTTCAAGAGAGCCAATTAGTGACTATGTTGGGTTTTTAAGAACTGGTTGTGCCGTTGAAAAGAGATGTAACTCAATAAATAAGTGGCAGCAACATAAAAATTCTTCAGGTGCAAATTAAAATTTTAACTATTCAATAGTAAATAAATATTGATGTAATCTCATCAACATTTCTGATTACGGATGCTTTCTAGTGCGTGCGAAGTACGCAGGATGCGAAGTGCGCATTGAAAATAAGAATGATGGAGACTAGACGTCAGTAGTACACGTTCTGAATTTTAATCGATCTATTGATATAAACTGTTGACTAAAATGCAATGCATCACACGTCGCATGAATCATTCACACCCATTAATACAAGTCTGGCAACGCTAATCGTAAAAGACGTACAGGATAAATTGGAAATACATTGTTTGCAATAATGTTTTTCCATAATTAGCCAGAAATTTGTGTATTTTATAATGCATAAGATTCAATCAATAGTCAAATTTGAAGTCATTACATTTGATATGCGGATTAGTTAACGAAAAACGTTTAGGGGTGTCATTATTTTGAAGATAAAAAAATATTGGAGTTTGTCGAATACCCTAAACTGCGGAGACCAATGGAATAGAACATTCTGAAGGTAACTTCGATTGCGTACCCTAACTATTTCTGTCACGAAGTAGAACGCGAAAAGGAATGATCGCTATAAATATCGCTAAAATCATCATAAATATAACAGTGCCAATGTATAAAATATCGAAGAAAATTCATTATAATTACTGAAATTAAAATATTGTATTGATTCGATGATATTCTGGAAGGATATCCTCGAATGGTCTGAGGGCATGGATTGTCGTCTTCCCACACGGCACGGCAATTTTTCAATTGAAGCCCAGCGCATGCTTGTTTATTGCGCTAATGAAAAAGATCATTCTTAGCATCCATGTCTGCTACAATGTACCAGAACTACTGTAAGAACGTAATTATAAAAGCACACCAAGAGACACTAAAGTTCCACTGTGGTCCATGACTTGAGGTAGTTTGTGTTCTTACTTCAAATACCTTTCTAGGTTGACGTAAATTTAGAAAATCTTCATCGAACTTTCGCATTATTTAGATCAATGAAGTATTCAATTTTATTATAGAGGCCTTGCATTTAGAATTACTTCTATTATGTTGATGATTTCGTCACAATATCGAACGTTACGGTTGACTGTATGTTTACGAAATGCGCATGTTTCAGTTACGATCTTTGAATTCGAAATAATGCAGTTTGTGACGATTTCGATCGTTACATTATAATATTTGTTCATATTTCATTGTTACGATAAAAATTTGATTGAATGGCCAAAGTAAGGAACGAAACGAAAGTCTTTAAAGCAGTATGTTAGTAAATTGTTGATAGGATTAGTATTCAGCTTTTGTTTATTACCCAGTCTAAATTTTTTTACCAAAAAAAAAACATCACATGAACACCTTTATTTTTAAATTAATCAAAGGTTGCACGGTCACTGAGTTATATTTTATATGAATGCAGTCAGTTTTTACGGATAACATGTTCTGGTCGAAAGACTCAATTGTACAGCTGGTCACAATTATTATAGCACCCCTCGAAGCCTGATTACTGTGAGAAATGGTAACGTCTCTGTTATGAGAAATTGCTGATGCGTATTACAACGTACTAACCGTGTCGCTCAGTAACAAACAGCGAGCTAACGAGAAGGCATTAATTATTATTTGCGTTGGCTGCATTTTTAATTAATTTTCAAGAATTAGTCAATTTCCTTTTTGGGCAGTAAAAATTCACTAAGAAAAATGAATTTAATAAATCATTTCAGATGTAATAAAACTATGATTTGATGGCTATGTTTTGTTACAGTGCATAGTGTTATGACAAGAACAGTGCCTACCTAAGTATTGATGATTCACAAATTTCTGAATCACGAGCTTTGAAACTAATTGCAAAGTATAATATTTTAGTAATATTAGTTTTAGTTTTCTTCATACTTTCGTTGATGGGTGATATTTAATATCAAATTTCATTTAAGCAATCCTCATCATTTACCTATTCGATTTCGTTATATTATGTGTATAAAGACAGTTTTGGTAATATTTGCGTCATGTTACTGAATTAGTATGACAATCACGTTCGCCCATAACGCAACATGTGTAAATGTATTCAACAATTATAATTAGAAATTCTCCGGTAGATAAATATTTTATGAGTATGTATTTTCTTTCGGGCAATGAATTTCAATTATTACTCAAATTATGTTTCTGGTTCTTCAAAACGCTAGAGGTCCAAAACAAAAATAAGTATGATATTTTTATTAAAAATAGGACACTTAAATTAATATACATGAACTATGCATATAGATTGATACAGATCCCATTTTTCACTAAGAAAATAAAAAAAAATATCAAACTGAATATTACAATTTGAAATTATTTGATTTAGCGTTTTTATTTAGCGCATTTATGAGTCCATACAATTAATAATAAAACAAACAAATTAATTCTTCGAAATATTATTACGGTACGAAATATGATGGTAATTATATATAATGGTATATATATTTTCGGTTGTCAAAAACTATACCATAATGCAATTTATTGACAATCACGCCGAGTCAGTCAGCACATCAGCATAAAGCGGTTTGTCGCTTTTGATGCCTAGATTGAATTTTAGTATTCCTCATCATGATACAACACCCTTTGTCGTGTTATGAACAAGAACTGTGACTTCAGCGGTTAAGCAACTTGACATTTTGCATTTAATGCCAAAGGTGGAGCTGTTACAGCACCCTCGATATTTTCATGTTATTTTATATCCTCTCAGTCGATCGATGTTCCAGTTTTTTTTAAATAATCTACTCTTTATTATAAGGTTTTTTTTTATTGTTTAAATGGGTGGACGAGCTCACAGCCCACCTGATGCTAAGTAGTTACTGGAGCCAATAGACATCCACAACGTAAACGCGCCACCCACCTTGAGATATAAGTTCTAAGGTCTCCAGTATAGTTACAACGGCTGCCTCATCCTTCAAACCGAAACGCATTACTGCTTCACGGCAGAAATAGGCAGGGTGGTGGTACCCAACCGCGCGGACTCACAAGAGGTCCTACCACCAGTAAAGGTATAGGTAAATAAGGGCGAGAAACGATTTTTACGATATAATACTTTGAGAAATTACTCGCTTTTATTACACTGTAATCACCGAACAAATTCTATTGATTGATTTAATATGATTATGCAACCCGCGATTACAAACAGGAGCATCCTATAAAACTGTAAAATATTTCAATTTATTTATTAAGAACACGCAATGTTCTTTTGTTGTCTGTTGCGTTAATTTGTCGAATTTCCAGTAAAAAATGACCCAGACCGTCGTGTTACCACAGCCTACTTTCTCGATCCCCCTGGTCGATCACGTATCACAGATGTCGGTATAAAAGTCATAACATACGAGATTCTCGGCCCGATGCGGCCTGTTGTAATCCATGAACAATTGCGCAACTCACGACCCACGGTTCATTGTCGACGCTCGAAGTATCGATCGATCCCGTATATAATCTACAATGACATCTTAATGTCATTAATCAAATAGAAATGTCACAGTGATGACAGTCTCTCAATCGGAGCAAGGTCTCTGGATCTCTGAACAATAGGCTTGAATTTCGAGAACGAATAGACGTTGATAATATATATGAACTTAACTACTTATATGGTTACAACGTAACTGGATTTTAATTTTAAGTGTGGAGAATATTTATTTAAAGAAATATAAAGAAATGTTGTAACAGCAAAGTGACGAAGGTGACTAAAAATGTTATAATACAAATTTTTGACAATAAAAGCAATCGATTTCTACGGATTAAAATGAGAATATCATCAATGCAGTCGAAGTTAATTAAAGATAAGTCGAAAACTAATAGTCGGATATTTGATACAATTTAATTAAGGCTGCCATTAGAATCGATCAAAAGCGATTCTATTCAGGTACAAAAAACGAATGAGACTGCAAAAAAAAAGTCGAATTGAAAACCTCCTCATTGTATGAAGTCGGTTAAAATATAGCTTAGGTCAATGCCAGCGGAAGAACTGCATTTTGTGTAACGACATAACTTGTTACAGACCGCAAGGAAATGTCACAAAAACCGCTCGTGCTGAAAGATCCGATGTTCCGAGGAAAATGTTAAATGTTTCAACCCAAATTAAATATTTGAGTAATGTTTACCGCTTAACCGCTGTTGTATAACCTATGGAATTTTGTGCTGATGCATATTACCGAATTTAAAGAATGTAGTGTTTTTATTCTTAATACACAGACCTCTGACCGTGACGCAAGCCTTACGGATAATATGTTATATACATACATAGATCATATGTACGTCATAAAACAAAATGTAAAAATGCTAGCATAACGGATTAATGAGTTTTCTTCCAGCAAACTACAAGATCAACCACACAATATAAGAAATGTCAAAATGCGCGCAAGAATTTGAAAGCCGTTTATATTATGTAGTATTTATTGTAACTTTAGTATCGACAAACGTATTAGTAATAACAAGATCAGCCACACAGATATAAGCAATGGCAAAATGCGCGCAAGAATTAGAAAATGCGTTTATATGTAGTATTGTAAGCTTAGTATCGACAAACGTATTACTGATAACTGAATGATATATACAAATATAAACCGCTCATTTTATTTCAGTTGTAACTTTGAATACACAGCACGCTGAGGACGTCTCGTTATGTTGTCAGAAAATTAAGCTTGAAAATTTGACGTGAATAAACGTCGCTCGTCTAAAATAATTACGTATGCGGCTTTACGCTATTGTTGTTAACATCCATGACCCATGGAAATTGTTAGCATTACGTTCGGATACACGCGGCGTGTCACCTTGGCCGGTGGTCCTTACCGGTCGCTTTAGTTTTTGCATAAACCGATTCTATTTGTTGGCACCTTAATAGGGTAACAACAAGTTTCCGTAGATATTTCCGTTCCACGAAATGGATCTTCCGAACAATTGCTATAATTCATGGCGACGCAGCTCATGTCACGGAAATATAATGCGCATGTCGTAAGTAGCATTCGTCGCCTCGTCTTTCTCTGACCGGAATATTATTCCGTATAAACCAACATCATGTTACATATTATTATACTTGCTCAAAATCGTTTTATTCATTATTATCAGTTTTATAACGTGAAATCGTTTTTGTTAATTTTATTGTTTACTTTTTGAATATATTTAATTGATGTAGAATTAAATGTTTTATTGTATCTCATAGTCACGACTTTAATATTAAACAATCAAAAATACTGGTTAATTCTTTGTTCCAAAGACTACCTTCATCGGTTTCTCTAATGATGCACAACTATTTTTTAACGTTGTGTCTAATTGAGGTTCGTCAGGGTTGAGTCACGGAAACAATAAGCTTTTTTCTCTTAAGTTTAGTTTAGAATTTGACATGCAGAACGATTTTTTATTAAAGTTTTGTTACGCTCTAGTCAGCAGGCGGGGTCAGTAGGAAAATTTATTAATAAAGCGCATCCTATACTATTCGTATAATATAATATTTATTACGTTTTTAAATTATATATACTATACTGTTCGTTTCATATTTTTCGTTTTAATTTTTCTTGGTTATTTTTTTTAACTGTTCTTAAAAGGGGCTGTCGTCACACGTTTGATTGCTACGTTGGTGGATCCTGACTACCCTGTACCCTGATGAGGGGGCCCTGGACACAAACTTTGTGAAGTTTATTTTATGCTCGGAGTGTTAATGTAGTTTTTATTGCCATAAAAGGCAGGCGAACTATCGGTCCCCATGGTGTTAACCGTCACTCATGGACATCAGGAATGCTAGAGCTAGGAATACACAGCCGCCGAAGACTCCTTACAAGCGACATTTGAAGAGAGCCACGTAATGGCGTTCATAGTGCAGAGAAATTCACGTATAACGTAATTACTATGAAAGATTATTTATTTTCCAATACTAGCTTCACTGCGGAGNAAGGCAGGCGAACTATCGGTCCCCATGGTGTTAACCGTCACTCATGGACATCAGGAATGCTAGAGCTAGGAATACACAGCCGCCGAAGACTCCTTACAAGCGACATTTGAAGAGAGCCACGTAATGGCGTTCATAGTGCAGAGAAATTCACGTATAACGTAATTACTATGAAAGATTATTTATTTTCCAATACTAGCTTCACTGCGGAGCGTGGAGCATTAATCGATTATTATTTCTATATATGTGTAGTATTATATATTTCAGAAATATACTCTACCGAAATTCATCCAAACCAATATTTCTAAGACAGTAAGACAGTTACTGTCTTAAAAATATTTTTCGTTATGTTTTCACGCCTAAAACGCTGAATAAATTTTGACGAAATTCGATATGGAGATAGCTCGGACTTTTAATACCACTACTGAAAAGGGTTCTCCGCCCACTCGATATAAAGTGTACTACTTACTACACACGAATGAAGATGCGGGGGCTAATATAAAGAAGCTTCCTAGGAAGACGTCTGGTTAATTAAAAAATACTAGCTTTCAATTTCGCGGATATCGAATTAAACTGTAAAGGATACTTACTTACCTATGGAATAGATCTTTGAGTTAAGTTAGTCTTATTTATATTTGAAATCGTATAAAATATTAATGTTGATTCTTATAGTGGAGTCTACTTAAGATTGATTCATAGATTCGTGCCGCATTAGCTCCGCCTGACAGGGCGTGTATATTTAAGATTTGTAGACGTTTACTTGAAGCGATTAATCGACTAATTCTGATTAATTAATACGTGAAGCAAAATTTCGTATCGCTTTTTACGAAAATTGCGCGGACGGAGGAGTATGAAATTTTCCAGACTTTTAAAGAATATAGTGAAGAAGTGCACAATGCTAATATTTTTTTTAAATAATGCATAAAAGATGCATTAAATCAATAAAGAAAACATTACACACACTACATACCATGTATTTGACGCACACACGCATGCATACTATTTATTGTCAAACTTTTGTTCTTGGCGTCTCTTGTCAAATTGAGAATAGATTAAATATTGTTTGCCTTTGTTAATATTTTTAATAGTGTAGTCTTGGCGAAATTTGTGACTATAGAAGTATTAAATACAATCATAATAGTGTACAAACTTACAATTCCAATTAATTATAGTCGAATTTCGACTACTGTGGGACCTCTAGTTCTGATTAATAGACATTATTTGTGGCGTTCGCTCCTGGCCTTTTCATTTTTCATTATTATTATTTTTTATTGTATTTTTTGACTTGTTTTTTCCTTTATTGTAAATATTTTTACTTATTTAAAAAAAAAGTAAATATTTGAGAAGAAACATAAAAAAAGCCCGCTGAGTTTGTTTCGCCGGTTCTTCTTAGGACTGTGGTTTTTTTGGAACCGGCGGTAGAGTTAACATTGTTATTTCTATTTTGACATTCAACAAGTGTGTTATACTGACATCTAAGTTGAAATAAACGAATTTTAATTAGAATTAGAATATATTTTTTTAGGATATATATGTCCGAATTTTTGTTATAATATTATTGTAGCTACATGTTTTACCGACGGAAAATTAAACCTTAACAGGGAAAATAAACTAAGTTTGAATAAGCTCTAAGAAACGCAGACAAAATCCACGACGGCTGTTATTGAATTAATGTTGAACGGTGATTTAGAGGTCTACATTTAAAAACTTTATCGAACGAAGAACTTAAGACATTGAATTGACAATTCTCTATTTAAATTTAAAGAGCAAAATTTAAATTAAACAATAGAGAACAAGGTAACATTAAATAAATAATACGTTATAAACAAAATGATATTGACTTTAATAATTCTGAATTTAAATACTATACTGAAAGCTATTTTACATTTTAATAACTGTGTAGGCTTTTGCAGAGATGCGATCTGACGCCGCTATGAATAACATTAAACCAGCTACAAAATCGATAAACCCCTTTCCAACTCACTGAAGCGTCAAGGGTGTCAGCGCATATTATGTATCAAGACAGGTCAACTACGTAATATAAAAATAGCATTTGGACGCAGACAAGCAATTTTCTGGCCATCCTAGTGTATTGTGTTTATTGTCCACGTTGTTAATAGTTATTGCAAGCTGCTTAACAACGAAATGCACAGTAATTTGAATTAGATTGTGCAATATACACTTGATAAATGCCTCTGCGTGCAGTATAACGATCGATTTAATTTTAATATTAATGTATATTATTTTTCAGATCGCCGTTTGATATTCTAAAATAATATAAGATATATGTTGTGTAGCAATAGACGAACGGGAGAACGATAATATTTAAAGGAGATGCTGTCAATTTTCAAAACAATACTCACTTAAATATGGATCCTGTGACGCGACGCCGCTTTTTAAAACACTGACACAAATTGTTAAAGTAAAATATTAATTTAATGTGTGATCGTTGTGACTGCCAGCAATGTATTGGTGGTTGTTTGATAACGCTCGTGTTTATATAGCGGGTGCGGGAGGCGGGTTTATACCGCTCGAGTAGTCTCTGCGTGTGACCATCTCTACTCGTCGAAGCTTTAGCATCATGGCCTTTGTTATTTATGAATTTTAAAACTGACGAACAAGACATTAACTTACAGAACGTTTACAATAATTCAGGGTATTGTTGTACGTATTTTTCAACTAAAAACTTTTTATTGAAACTAAATAATAATATAAAGCTAGCATCATAAACAAATTATGAATTAAAAGAGCTTTATGTGTCATTATTTAAATTATTAATGATTAAAAGTCGTAAGTTTTATGTGTTTTAAATAAAATATTTATATTTGAACAGAGATGCCTTCAACTAATACAGGCGATAGAACATAAATTAACTACATACTATAGGAAATATGAACAAGTTTTTTTTATTTTTATTCGGGACAAAATTAAGTATCTCTTATAATAATCTCTTGTACTTCTTGCCAGTTTTTCGACAAGTTAGGTCGACACAAAATGTAAAATGTGATAGGTTTAATCGATCTACGTGATCTTAACTTTAAGGTAAATTTAAGAATAAAAGACTACTCAGTCTGATAGAGTAGATGAGCAGCTGATCACTTCGGCTTCAAAAAAAAATTTAAAAATTGGTTTAGGGATTCTGTTCAAATAAACATAAAAATAAATATGTAAATAATTATTATAGCTATTAAAAAAAAACGATAATTTACATTTTTATTTAGTTATTTACAGAGAACAACTGAACCTTTATCTGAAACCGTTTTGGGTATTTTTGTCGTATATTGAAATTACGATCAATATATCTTCTATCTTCTTCTTCTATATATATAAAAATGAATTGCTGTTCGTTAGTCTCGCTAAAACTCGATAACGGCTGAACCGATTTGGTTAATTTTGGTCTTGAATTATTTGTGGAAGTCCAGAGAAGGTTTAAAAGGTAGATAAATTCTTCTATACTTCTATATATATATAAATGAATTGCTGTTTTTTAGTCTCGCTAAAACTCGAGAACGGCTGGACCAATTGGTTAATTTTTGTCTTGAATTATTTGTGAAAGTCCAGGGAAGGTTCAAAAGGTAGATAAATGAATGAAAATGTTCGGAATTAAATAAAAATAACAGTTTTGTTTTCCCTTTGATGTGTCCCCCGTCGGACGGTATCCTTTTGTTTGTTTTAAGTTTATTTTATACAAAAGTTTAGGTCTTTTATTTATCGATTGAGGCAGTAGGAAGTCTGCCGGGTCAGCTAGTTTGTAATATAATAAGGTTGACCATCAGTATTTTAACAATAGCATTAAATAAGTCGAAGCAAATGATTTACTTGTAGGAATTGGAGGTTCTAAGCTTCACGTTACAAATTCTTTGTAATTGAATATGTATAAAACAGCAAATTACCGACTTTGTTTAACACATTAATTCTTAGGTTTTTTTATTAAAATAAGCATTCTAGGTATTTCAATTGTGCTTAGTAAATTTGTTGTCCAATACAAAGTATTATTCTTAAGTACGCAAGTTTTCTAAAATGTCATCCAATTTAAGCGCTAGGCAGCGGCTTGGCTCTGCCCCTGGCATTGCTGAAGTCCATGGGCGACGGTAACCACTCACCATCAGGTGGGCCGTATGCCCGTCTGCCTACAAAGGCAATAAAAAAAATATATTTAAAGTCATCGTGTAAAATCCGTCAAACATCAAAAACATTTTTTCGCATAGACTATTTCATAATGAGCTCATACAGTAAAGTTAAATTATATATCAGATTTGTGATGCATAATTTACTGGCCTGAATTGAAAGAGGGCGACCTAAAATATCTGAAGAATTAGGGAAAGACTTATGTAAAAAATATAGTCCACTTTTTTGGGTGTGGTTATCGGGAAATGCCTGTTGATTTTGCAGGCGCAGGGTTATGATAATATAATTTCCGGCGGCTGTTCCCGCAGCGAGACAATGCAGAGAATAGCTGTTTCCTTTCTTATAAGTAGATAATTGAGTGCAGTGTTGTACCCTACGTGCCGGCTGGTGGCTGATTTTTTGAGTGCAATTGCGCAGATGAGTAGATAAGTTCAAAATCAACGCTGTATTTAACGAAAGCCAAAGACTTCGTAACATGAATACAGGCTATCCCACCTTTCAAACCGAAATGTATGATTTCCCGGGCAGAAATAGCCAGTGGTAATACCAGGCTGACAACTTGCCGGGCGCATTTATCACGAGTGTGTTAACCTGTTATTGGTTACTCGAGGTTGTTCGAGTTCATATTATTTATTTGATTTACATAATTTCATGTTGGTTGGTAACGTGGAATATGTTCAGTTTGGTAATCATCATCGACAATTTTTAATAGCCATGCTAAAGTCGGCTTCGACAAGGGTTAATTATAAAAACTTAAAAAAATCGTTGGGCTTCTAAGGTGCAATAAATATGTTAGTATACTAAGTAGGTACATATTTTTTTAGTTAATACTAGTAAAAACCGGTCGCGCTGCGCTGTGACTATCTTGAATTTTATGAAAGACTAGCGACCCGCCCTCACTTCGCTTCGGAAACATTAAATTTTATTATTGATAGCTGAGTCCCGCGAAGTTACCCGCGGTTATTGTCGTACCACGGGTGACGCCGCGATGTGAAGTAGTCTTAAAAAAGTAGCCTAAGTTACTCCTTATATCATCAGCTACCTATCAGTAAAAGTCTCGTCAAAATCGGTCCAGCCGTTCCAGAGATTAACCGGAACAAACAGCAGACAAAAATTGTAAAAAATATTATTTTAGTGTATGTACCGTATATATATTCATATGCATGTAGTAAAAAGCGGCTATTTCAATATTAAAAACAGACAAACCAAATATATTTATATTACAGATGTATAGATATAGCTTTCTGAAAGCTAGCTATCATACGTTGAATCTTCGCTGGAGTGCCAACAAGTGTCCAAGATGATTAGTTCTATACACAATTGGTTCGGATACGCATACATATATGACAAATACAAAATCATCCTTTTTATTCATACAGATAGAATAGTGAAATCCGATGACCCTTCACTGTGATTATCTCTAATCGTGTGATTATTTTCTAATGGAGACTTCCAAACTTTCTTAAAGTTTTGTTGATATGTTGGGTGGACGAGCTCACGGCCCATGTGGTGTTAAGTAGTTACCGGAGCCCATAGACATCTACAATGAAAATACCGCCACTCACCTTGAGGCATGTGGTCTAAGGTCTCAGTTTTAAGGCTGCCCCACCCTTCAAACCGAAACGCATTACTGCTTCACGGCAGATATAGGCAGGGCGGTGGTACCTACACGTAGGGACTTACAGGATGTCCCAACACAGTATAAGTTCCAGTACCACTTCATACAAACCTTGTTCTGATAATTTCGGATATACAGAAAAATAAATTATCAAAATCAGTCGAGCTGTTGCCAAGTGACCGACCTACCCATAATATGTACCTATAGCAATTAGTTATGTATTCATAAAAAATATAGGTAGATTTTTTTTTAACAAAACTTATAGTTTATATACACAGACATAAACACCTATTAACTACTACTTGTGTTGAAAATATCCTTCAATTTCGTTATCATTTCATTACATATATTTGCAGACTAAATAAGAAGTTCGCAAGACACTTGTTTATTATATAGATTAATGACCTATTTCACTACATAATTTACATGACTACTTATCTGTCTATTCAGCCTTGATAACAAAGCCTATGCTTTTACTAATTTTTATCTAAACATGAATCATTTGTAAATTAAAATTAACGTGATTATGGAAAGTGATATTTTTTTAAAATTTGTGGATGGGTGGGTGAATGCTAAATATTATTGTTTATGTGGGATGTCCAGTCGATGATTTCATTGACGTGTTTAAAAAAAATACGATAGGCCTTTGTTCGGATGTAACCGAAACTTCGGTAGATTCACTTAATAGAATATTACAGTCCTTATATATTTGGACCAATATGTAAATCCAGATTAATACAATATTTACATCCCAAAGAAACAAGACGGCGATTCGAACATTCGCAGGGGTTAACAAAACTCCTGTGTGCTTAATGTGAGTTTTTTAACGTCCTCGATAGCGTAAAAGTTAACCCAATTTTGTATGCAGTTGGAACAGCGCCCCTAGCGGCAAAAGTACGCAAACGATCCCATTCCATACAAATATGAGCTAACTTTTAGGCACTAAGCACACTGGAGTAGCAACGCCTGTGTTCTCAAACCGATACTATAAATAATTTGTATTTTGGTATATTATTTACATCTCCGCTCTTTGTTTATAATCGACTGTAATCGAAACGTAAACTAGACACAGAAATGTATTAACTCCATCATCGGTAACTACGGGACTCTAATCCCCAATAAACTCTGCTAAGAAAATAAGAATTATAAAAAATTATACAAATACAGTTTTAATTTCTTTAACAACAGTGATTATATCACTTGTTTTTATGAATTCTTTAATCGAAATTGGAAAATAGTCGCTGATACCTAAAAATTAAGATTATATTTTATTACACACTAGCTGACACGGCAGACTTCGTAGTGCCTCAATCGATAAATAAAAGACCTAAACTTTTGTATAAAATAAACTTAAAACAAACAAAATTAATCCGTCCGATGGGGTACACATCAAAGGAAAAACAAAATTGTTATTTTTATTTAATTCCGAGCATTTTCATATTTATCTACCTTTTAAACCTTCTCTGGACTTCCACAAATAATTCAAGACCAAAATTAGTCAAATCGGTCCAACCGTTCTCGAGTTTTAGCGAGAGAAATTCATTTTTATATATATAGATAGATAGATTACTTGTATTGAGATTTCCTTTTTGTAGAAATGGAAAATAATCATTCATAAAATCTTTTATTTATAACAATAACGCTTGTTTATAGTTACGAAAGAATCAGTTGGAAAAGGTACCTTACTGCAATGGTTTCTTTCTGTGTTTATTTATATACTTACTTTTTTGAGTTTCCTACGTAGGGTTCAAAGTCTATTTTTATATTATATAAATTACTAACTTGACGCGCCTAACATGGCTTTACGGGTTCTATAGTCAAACAGGATAATACCACCAGCTGACAAAAGGCATATGCTTAATACCGGTTCGAGAATTAACAGCTCTCACGAAGTCCCTAGCCAATTAGACTTGAATTTAAAATTGACTTTGGTAGTTGTTAAGTGCACAGCCACAACCATATTTCTTTCTTAAATTTTCGCGGTAGTCAAAACTAATTTTATAGTTTAGATAATGTCGTGTTCAGTTTTCTTCCACTAACAATTACCGGCGTTCCTAATGCTTTATTATTGATCGTAGATGACTGTTGTAAATTTTGTTGATTAAATAGACAATTGTCTGTTCGGAAATCATTTAAACGATATGGGTATGTGACTCCGGGCCCCTCATCTTAAATCGCGCCATCGTGCCCCAGTTATAGTGGTTATAATCTTAATATTTAGAGGCTGTTCTAAACAATTGCCAGACCTATTGAATCTTGAATGTCTTTTCTTTTATTTCTTACTGAACTATTCCACAGATTCGTACCTGAAATAATGATAGGTCATGACATTTTTCCACAAAAGGCACTGACAGACTGAACCTTTAATATATTTGGTGTTATGAAATTATCAAGTTTGAAGCGTAAGTAGATTACTTCTTAGATGGAGATGAGATTTTCAGGTGTATCGTTAAATTATCGTTAACTTTGGAATCGCTTAAAATCAGGAAGAGCCGTCCGTATGTTTGCCAATTTAAGAAAAAAATTCACTTGACTTTGATGAATAATAGGATAAAAAGGATGAAAATTAAAGAGGAATATATGGTACTATTGCTGGGAAAAAAAACTTCAAGTTTCTTATGTCAGAAGATACATTGTATAATAATGAAATTTGACTGATTATGCCTTATTATTTTATTAACAATAATTAACTTTTACTTGTTTAAATTAACGAATACCTAAATAGTTCCGTTATTACGATAGAATTCTAAACTTCAGTCAAGAAAATCTATAATAACAGTGAATTCAGATAGAAAGAACATTTTGACTTCAATAACGTATCAAAAGTTCAACGCATCGCTTGAAATGGTGGCGACCATAAAAGGAAACGGGTTTTAGAAAATAATATAAGTCTATAATAACGTACTTTTTGTGGCCGACCTTGAAATGCATGACGTGAAAGTAAGGTATATTTAGAATTACCGTTTATCACTGTTAACTTTTAAAGTGAAGTTATGTGTCGCTTTTATTACATATTGAGCCACGTTCGAATATAAAATGCCACCAATCGTGAGCCGAGGAGAAAGGTCACATGTGTAAACGGGCCTTTATTTCATTCGATATTTATGCACAATGAATTAAGATGGTATGTATAAGTGATCCGTTCGGAATGTTTAATTGTTACTACCAGCGATTTTTGTTTTGTTTTCGTTGTGCAAATTATCGATTTTGTAACGGACAATATACTTCGGGCGTCTAATAGAAGCCGCAGTTCTCATTCTGAAGGTTTTTTTGTGTTATTGACATTGTTTGTCTTTTATGCCCCCGGTTGACCTTTTTGAATAATCTAGTGGCTGTTGTAGGCGAAAAAAAAAAACCTATAGTCAATGTCATTTAATATCTTCGTATTTTTCTGCCCAAGTTTCAGATTGCGCTTAACTATGCGATCATATGGCACTAATATGTGACATATTATTGTCACATAATCATTCAAATGGTGATGCTAGTGATAAGCAACAAAATTCTCAAATACTTAGTCTGGCCATAAATACTGTTACAATTAAAAATAAACAAAATATTACATTTGAATTTGGAATCTGTCATTTTTATATGATTGCTCATTGAGTTTTCTCATTTTGGGGCCAATACATTGTACAATATTTTGCGATATTAAAATGGAGTGGGGTGATAAAGAGAACCGAATCGCTGTGATTGCTTTACACAAAGTAGGTATGGAGCCAAATGCAATATTTAAAACTCTCCATACGCTTGGTATTAATAAACTGTTTGTGTACCGGGCTATTAATAGGTGCAATGAGACCTCCTCTGTTTGTGCCAGAAAAAGATCTGGCCATCCACGTAGTGCTTGTACGAAAAAGGTGGTCAAAGCAGTAAGGGAAAGAATTCGAAGAAATCCTGTCCGAAAGCAAAAGATTTTATCTCGGGAGATGAAGATAGCACCTAGAACCATGTCGCGTATTTTAAAAGATGACTTAGGACTTGCAGCCTATAAGAGACGTACTGGTCATTTCTTAACTGATAATTTAAAAGAGAATAGGGTGGTAAAATCGAAACAACTACTGAAGCGGTACGCAAAGGGAGATCATAGAAAATTTTTGTTTACGGAATAGACATTTTTTACAATTGAGCAACATTTTAACAAACAAAATGACCGCATTTATGCTCAAAGCTCTAAGGAAGCTTCCCAATTAGTCGACAGAGTGCAACGTGGGCACTATCCGACTTCAGTGATGGTTTGGTGGGGTATTAGCTATGAAGGAGTGACTGAGCCATACTTTTGTGAAAAAGTTATCAAAACATCGGCACAAGTGTATCAAGATACCATTCTTGAGAAGGTAGTGAAGCCCCTTAACAACACCATGTTCAATAATCAAGAATGGTCCTTCCAGTAAGACTCGGCGTCAGGTCATAAAGCTCGGTCTACGGCAGTCTTGGCTGGAAACGAACGTTTCGGACTTCATCAGAGCTGAAGACTGGCCGTCATCTAGTCCCGATCTTAATCCGCTGGATTATGATTTATGTTCAGTTTTAGAGAGTACGGCTTGCTCTAAACGCCATGATAATTTGGAGTCCTTAAAACAATCCGTACGTATGGCAGTGAAAATTTTTTCCATGGAAAGAGTGCGTGCTTCTATTGATAACTGGTCTCAACGTTTAAAGGACTGTATTGCAGCCAATGGAGACCACTTCGAATAAGCTTTTTATACTTTAAATTGTTTTATATTTATGTATTAAACTAACACACTGTAAAGTAATAAATGTTATTTGCAATAGAATTCTTTTTTTCCTTTGTCTCAGTATTTATGGCAAGACTAGGTAGATGTTTCAAATTAGTCAAGTTTTTTGTCATGTAGGTATCGATCGGATAACACTTGATTGAAGCGAACTCTGGATAAAGATGAATGTCATTCGATTTGCGTCAAACAAGTGCCCGGTGTCGTGTTGTGCATCTCAAACGCAGCTGGTTCAAGATGCTAAAGAATTATTTCGACTGGTAAACGTTCACGGCTCGCTGGCTCGAGTCATTCCATGCGAAGCTTCGATCATTTTAAAATGTCAAGTCCTAAAAACGTTGGAGTTAACAACATTAGTAATTAACATCCCTGCCGCGTAATTCTCTTAGTGCCGTGTTAATTAAATGGGCGCTATTGTTTTGTATAAGTTTTTTTTTTTTATTATTGTTAAGAATAACGTAAATCTTCACTGACTTGGTGGTCGGTAGAGTATTATTCTGTAATGAAACATTACATTTTAATCCATAGAGTTTTTGGATTTTTATCTTATAAAAATATTTATGTTATAATTAATACCTGAGCATTTTCGTATATATAAACTGTACCTATATAGGTACCTAGTGTTCATTCATTCACAGAGATGCTTTGCTTTCAATTTACACTTGTTTTGATTACAAGGGCGATTACACGTGTGAAATACTCAAAGGAAAAAACGTCAATACCATTTTAAAGTTTTGTTTTGTGAATATTTGTGTGACGAATTTTAAACACTTATTCACGACAGACGATTGATGTGATTGTATATTTTTTTCTGTCAATAATTTATTATGTACTGGGAGCCCCGCGATGTCACCCATTCGTTTTCTCATTAACTACATTTGTACAAATTTTATATTTTATCGCTAACTCCTTCAGCCATTTTTGAGTGACTTAGTAACAAACACCCCGGTCATCGCCCTCGTCGAACCCGTCGCTTGCGACTAAGGACTCGGCGAATAAATTAACCCACAGACAGCCCACTGAGTTTCTCGCCGGATCTTCTCAGTGGGTCGCGTTTCCGATCCGGTGGTAGATTCTGCATTTGAAGCATTGCTCTTGCTAGTGCCAGTGTTACCTACGCCTGGTTTGAGCCCCGAGAGCTTACCTACACGCTAGGGTAACGCTGATATAGCCTCTCAAGACTATCAGCATAGGTAGAAAAAAAAAACACCCAAAAAGACAAATCTTCGTATTTAAAATATTAAATAGTGTAGAATTGTTTTGTCTTTGTATTTGTATAGAACAGCTTGATTGAGATACAGGCTTTTCTGAAGTCCATGAGCGATCACTCAGTATCAGGTAAGCAGTATGCTCGTCTATCTACAAAGAATTTTTTTTCAATGTCCTATTGAATTTTTCGGCGATATCTTACCGTTACGGTATCTGAATCAAAACTGTTTTTTTAAAATGGTTTTTAAATTATTTTTACAACAGGTTAGTCGTCGTCGTCCGTGCTCATGAAATCTGTAAATTATTCGAAATAATAATAAAAATATTAAAGGCAACATTAAAGGGTAAAATTCGTTTTAATACGACTCGCGGTAACAAAAAAAAACACTACATACATACGTTTTGGTCAAATATATGTACATATGTATGTTTTAAATGTATTTTAATACTGCGGTTGTGATCTGATATAGTAGATAGTAGTTAAGTCGCGTGTTACATTCCAGCTTGTCTATGTATGTATATCATTATGAAAATTAAAAATATGTAGTTACAGATTTTTGTCCATCATATTGAATTGAAAATTTCAAAATACTATTTTCACTCTATTTAGTCCTATAGCATTTTTGCCATAATCCTTTTAAAATTATCTATTAATTGTTTTGAAATTTTCGAAAACTTACATAAAAAGGACTCTTTTTTTTTTAGTTGTCGGTTAAAAAGGTATGTTTACGCCTTGTGTGCTTGCTACGCTAAAGTTAGAAATAAAATAAGGCCATTTGTATGCGAGTACCGTCGACTGTGTACTTCCACGCTGACTCATTTATTCATACATCGACATTAAAATATACGCGAATGGCAAATCAACGTCATATGAAAAGTCTATAGAATAAAATCGTGCCGATAAACAGGACTTATGTTTGTACCTAAATTTTATATAGAGGTGGGTGAAGGACCATTTGGATTAAGCGATATTTTTGCAATTTTACAGGAGACAATTGTATCACTTATTAATTTATTGCTTAGATGGGTGGACGAGCTCACAGCCCACCTGGTGTTAAATGGTTACTGGAGCCCATAGACATCTATAACGTAAATGCGCCACCTACCTTGAGATATAAGTTTTAAGGTCTCACTCAGTATAGTTACAACAGCGGCCCCACCCTTCAAACCGAAACGCATTACTGCTTCACGGCAGAAATAGGCAGGGTGGTGGTACCTACCCGTGCGGACTCACATGAGGTCCTACCCCTAGAAATTCAATGAAAAACAACGAACTGTTGATTCTAATACCATATAAGACGCACTTTTAATTAGAAATATAAATGTCACGTATTAAGTGAAATATCACTTAAAGCATATATCTTTTAGGTCGTTACTGAAGTATTTAAAACTTTAATTTGATTAAGAGCTTCATTGAAAGTAATTAAAAAAAAATAATGTATAATTAAAAAATATATAATTCCAGATAGTGTCTTCCATGGACTATGATTTTGACATATGCGTTTTACATATTGAAATTATCTGCTAGGGCAGTGATTCTCAACCACTGTTCCGCGGCACTTTTGTGTGCCGCCAAATTTCAAAAGTGTGCCGTCCAATTTTGCGAATATATAATAATGTTAATATTATTAAATTATATCATTTTAAAAGAAAAATATTTTTGTATATTTAAATCCACAAAAAAAATATTATAGTATATTTTAGTTTATTTCGTATATTAAAATTTTTTGATAAACTATTTATGCAGTGTGTAGTAAGTAAATAATTTTTATCTTTTTTTTTAAATATGTGCCGCAACAAAAAAAAGGTTGAGAATCACTGTGCTAGGGTATCTTATAGATATACCCGACCGGGTATCCGTAAATGGATTCCCCAGCGTTAAAAAAAAAAAAAAAAAGGGTATCTTATAGAGCAATCATGCAGTAAGCTCGAACCTATGAGTAAGTCACACCGTCCTACGTAAATTTGTCGCATTCGTTTGTTTCGATTTTAAAGATAGATCAGCCAATGTCCCAATGCAATTGAAATTTAAATCTTTCGTCTTAAACATTAAGGTTGGCTGCCATAATCCCGATGTGGTCAGTGTCTTCAGTCTTCGGTAACTATTAAACACGAAGCAAATCCGTATGACCAGTTATGGCATCATAAAATTTAAAATCTAATTCTAACTCATTTCTTATAGTATTATTGAAAATTCCTTTATGGCTTAATTTCCCGTTATTGATTGTCTTCATATTATTTTCTAGTTTTCGAAATTAAAATGATTTTTTTTAAGTATTCGATGTTAAACTAGCAAAACCCAAAGAAAATAATTGATATTTTAATACAATCTGTAATTTAGAACTGCTGATCCGTCGATTCTTAAATAGATAAGCTTAATGAATGGAAAGTTTAAAGTAATGCTGTAGAAAGAAAAGAATAACAACTTTATTGGATTCTTTTATCGAACTAGACTGCGATCTGAATAATGTAATGAAAGTAAACCGTGGGCGCGTTCGTCTCCAAAGCAATAAAAAAAAACCAAGACTCGAATTCGTATTTTACGTCACATAGTACATTTTGTCCCGGTCATCGGTCTCGTCGAACCCGTCGCTTGCGACGAAGGGCTCGACGAATAAATTAACCCACAGACACAGCCCACTGAGTTTCTCGCCGGATCTTCTCAGTGGGTCGCGTTTCCGATCCGGTGGTAGATTCTGCGAAGCACGGCTCTTGCTAGGGTTCGTGTTAGCAACGTCGTCGGGTTTGAGCCCCGCGAGCTCACCTACTAGTTAAGGTTACGCTGAAATAGCCTCTCAAGGCTATCAGCTTAGGTAGGAAAAAAAACATTTTATCGGGATCTAAAACAATAATGTTATCTTATGTGAATCGGGTCGTTTGCGGGTTTTCCTCGTTTTTTTTTTTTGAGAACATTAAGATGTTTCCGGTGGAAATCCTTGACCTCGATCTCAATTTAATGGTGTGTGATACACATAAGTCGATTTTACGTTTCTTGTTTTTTCATGTATAGTAAGTACCTAATGATGTAACTGACCGTCAAACTGGCGTCATCTTCTTCACGCTCTCACAAAGCAGTCTTCCTGTTTAAGACGCATTTACAAGAAGGCAGCGTCATGCAAACGATTTGTTTCAGTTCCTCAAATATATATTGGCGTACGTCAGAATTGCGTGGCTCTTATCGAAGCTATAAGAAACGAATTAATTGCTTGGTAACGTTAATTAATGCGATGTTAAGCTATTATCGTTCATTTGATTCGTTTAGAGACAAAAAATATTATGTCGGAATCATGTTTTTAGATGACAAACTAAAAATGTCATTCACGGTTCGCAATCGGTTACATGGATCTATCATTCTTGTTGATTCGTCAAGGCTCTTGATTAGACTAGCAAATGTTTTCAAATGTCTAAAAGAATTTCCCTTTTACTGTTTACTTCGATATTTCTTCCTTTTTTTGAGAAATGAGATAAACCTCGACTGTCTGATGGTCATTATTATTTTCATCAGTCTGGTATTCCTTTGCAGTTATTTAAGGTTACTCGTCATCTTTTCAACAAACTGGGTAACATATACGATGCGCATGGCGATGCCGATTTTTGGGTCAGGTTTTTTTTTTATTGCTTAGATGTGTGGACGAGATCACAGCCCACCTGGTGTTAAGTGGTTACTGGAGCCCATAGACATCCACAACGTAAATGCGCCACCCACCTTGAGATACAAGTTCTAAGGTCTTAAGTATAGTTACAACGGCTGCCCCCACCCTTCAAACCGAAACGCATTACTGCTTCACGGCAGAAATAGGCAGGGTGGTGGTACCCACACGCGCGGACTCACAAGAGGTTCTACCACCAGTAAAAAAGTAAGAGTAAAAGGTTCGAAATTTTATCTTTTCTATTATTTTAGATATTCAAATATAAAGCTTTGTTCATATTGCGTCAATAAATCTTCGTTTGCGAACCCAAGTTAATCAGGAACAAGGTTCAACACCCATGCGTTCAGATCGAATACGCATAAAGCTTAAAAAAACCGTCACGTTCTTGTTAGCGAATTGTATAAGCAATCGCCAATCATCTACGATATGATATTATTCATAACGTCCTCTAGTTACGTCGGTTTCATTTGCAGAACAATGCCAATGATGAATAACGTCAAAATATGTTGAAAATGTACGCGAAACCGTTGATAACACGATCCTTCCTAGTCACAGAAATAATTTAAAAGAACGTTTGTTTATTTTATTTCACGTTGTATCTATTCTATGTTACCGAACTAGCATGATTTGTTTTCATGTTAACCATTGCCATTTCCATTTGGACGTGACCAATTCAGATATTTCCCAATATGAAATCGACTGTACCGATTGTAATTTTTAATATTGTTCTTGTTTAAACTGAAGTTGATTATCATATTCGTGACACTTAAATAATGTACGCGGCGGTATTGATGTCAATACGTATTGGTCACATCATAATAATTCTATGGCTTTGTTATTTTCGGTTGTACCTAATGTGTATTATTGAAATTCGTTTTCTAATGAACGTTTTGTTTGTTGAAAATTCATCCGCTTATGATGTTTTATACTAAAATAAAAATCCACCAATGTATGATTTTTCTTGATTTATTTTATATTTGCGAAGAAGTTTGAAATAAACGTGCGTCACAAAGGCTATCTATCGTGCAATCTAATATATACAAGTGTTAGAACTAAGCGGGTATTTTAGTTCAGTTAAACAATTCAGGCCTACATAACAAAAGATTATGGTACTCGGTTTTAAAACTGTTTCTGATTTTGAACACTTTCATTGCTAAGGAAGGCCGATGAGTCTACGATTTGTTCGTTACTATCGCTAATGGTGCGGTCAAGTCACGAAGTAGAATGACTTGTCATTACGCACAGGAAACACCGAGGAAGTTCATTACAGAATAAAATGGGGCAGAAATGATTTTTGATAATGTTTGCGGGTAGTAGATATTATTATGTGCTCTGCTTCTTTTTTTGTCTTACCTATTCTAGTATCCTCGGGGGGTTATACTAGATTCGCCGAACGAGTAGGTGAGCTCACGGGGCTCTAACCTGATGACGTTGGTAACACTAGCCCTAGCAAGAGTAATGCTTTGCAGAATCTACCACCGGATCGGAAACTCGACCCACTGAGAAGACGAGATACTCGGTGGGTTGTGTCTGTGGGATAATTTACTCGCCGAGCGCTTCGTCGCAAGCGACGGGTTCGACTAGAACTGTGACCGGTGCTTGAGGTACCTAAAAGCACCGACGGTGGATCGAGAGAATCCGAAATGACGTGTTTTGGATGACGTCGACTGTTTACCATTTACCTTTCGCAGGATCGGGTATGTAGTTACCTGCTCTGCTTCAATTGCTAGCTGATGTTATGGTAATAAGTAAATGGGTATATATTCATCTTAAATTCCTGATTTTTTTCTGGTGGTAGGGCGTCTAGTGAGCCCGAACGGGTAGGTACCATTGCCCCGCCTTTTTCTGCAGTGAAGTAGTTATGCTTTTCGGTCTGAAGAATGGGGCAGTCTTTATACTAAAAAACCGAGGCTTCGAACTCATGTTTCAAGGTGAGTGGTGACACTTACGTTATTTAAAGTCTATAGGCTCTGATAACCACCTAACATTAGGCGGGACGTGAGCTCGCCCGCCGATCTAAGCAATAAAAATAAAAACTAAACATTTTTTTTGGTTTACTTTATGAATTATTCTCGATTAATTAATGAAGAAAACAAAGGTACATTCATATTATAATGATTAGTATGAATATAATTAAATTGTTTATACTATGTGGTGAGTGTTTCCGTTGGTGTCTTTGTAGGTAACACATATTTTACGTTGTTTGACAAAAGCTTTTCAATGTTTACTGTTTATCTCATTTTTTATCGTTTGGTTCATACAGAGTTCATTAGACCCATTTTCTAAAACGACGGTAGGTAGAAGACGAAGAAGAGAAATAAATGAGGATGCTTATTAGAAAAGTTTTTGCCAAATTTTTTTTTGCCTATTACTTTACTTATTAGTTAGTTTTTAGAATTCCTGACTTTGTGAGTCCTGAAATGTCCTCAAGTAAGTATCGTTAGATCTATAAATTTCAAATGAAATGGAGTTTTCTAAGTTTTTTTTTTAAACTCTATAATATTTGTAACATTTTTAATCGTATACAGTTATTAAATCGTAACAAAAAAAAGTTTAAACATGTACACATTATATTTATGTAAATTTACCTATTTTGTAGTATCTATTGAGTGTATCAGCCACTATTTTAATGTTTATTTTGTGTTTTAAATCTTGTCTCATTTTACATTATGCGTGTACATCCCGTATCTATCATTCTATAACCTTAGTGCTGAAAGAAAACCCATAAACAGGTTAATTTCGTCAACATAAATATCTTTGCGACGATGATTTTTTAATCACATTGTTGCGTAAAATTAACCATAAGTAAATGAAGTTTGGCTGCACAGTATTTCCTGCCATTATTAATAAGAATGATGCCTCAAAGAGTCCACAACTAGGTTTGTCTATTCCTCTGGTATTACTGACGTCAATGAGTGACGCAGACAGTTCTATCTTTTTTTTGCCTGCCTAGCTGCCAGTAACCTCGACGGGCTATTCTGGCTTCACACTGACTGGTTCATGATCAAGTTGGCCAATGTGACCCGACATCGTGTAGATTTGCGGTTACAGTCGAACTCACAGTCATCTCGACGTTATTGGGTGACCGGAGACTCAAGCTACGTGCTGTCATTTTTTCAAACGTTAATCTATAAATGACATAGATACGTATGTACATGTGACTTCATTGTTTTTTTGTATAAATTCTTGAACCAATTAGAAATGTGTGTGAGTACACACAGAATAAAATGTGAAGCGTTTAATTAATACCCGTATCTTGTTTAAGCTTTATTTAAATAAGTAAATATGTTTTTTTAGCACATGTCTATTTTTTTTATTTCGCACGAGAAGAAAGAGGTTATTTTGTATGACGAAATTTTGCGGGATTATTTTATTAAATTTATTCGATATATTGATGTAATTTTTAAATAATTCGGCACTGTTGTTTGTTTTTTTCTAAATACACGCATATAGTTCATTGGTTCCTCAGTTTTTTGTTCGCTTCGATAGTTCAATCCTGAAACAGTGTAGTACTACTAAAAACAATTCTTTCTTTATTTGAAATGTTTTAAATATTTCGTAATTAGCCCCAATGTAATAAGACAACGACTGTGACTCTTAGCGGAGACTTCGTAAAACCGCAGAAATATGTCTGTTGGCTGCGTTTCTCAAAGGTCACAATCATTACAACGGGGAAGCAGCTTGTGCCATCAGTTCCCCTTCATTTCGTGGCACGTGTTTCTCAAACATAATGGACAAAGTATTTAAAAATACGTTAAAACTAATTAACTAAACAGAAAGGAGAAACACAAGGTCATTCATGGTAAATTAAGAGATTTGTTCGAACAATTATTTTGATTGCCATCGAAAGACGAGTTGTGAGTCTATTCCACTAAAACACAGTTAATGGACATGAATAGAACTAGATAGATAATCAGTTTGTTGTCCACAGTAATTCTCTTTGTATTTCCTAGCAAGAAATAGATATTACGGAAACAACAATAAATTCATCACAAAACCAAAACCAAAATGCTTGAATTATTTTAATTTGATTTTAATTTTAATTTTTACTGGTGGTAGGACCTCTTGTGAGTCCGCACGGGTAGGTGCTACCACCCCGCCTATTTTTGCCGTGAAGCAGCAATGCGTTTCGGCTTGAAGGGCGGGGCAGCCGTTGTAACTATACTGAGAACTTAGAACTTATATCTCAAGGTGGGTAGCGCATGTATGTTGTAGATTTCTATGGGCTCCAGTAACCACTTAACATTAGGTGGGCTATGAGCTCGTCCACCCAACTAAGCAATAAAAAAACCATAAAAAAATATATTCGTTCTAAACCTTTTTTATGTTGGAATAGGTAGGTACTAAATTGTTTCCGTGTAGAAGAAAACTAATTTTAAGTCTGGTATGAAATATCTATAATACATATAGTGGCAACATTGAGATCGTTCTTAAATTAATCTGGTAGTTAACTACTGAATTCCGGTTTTCCCCGTTACTGGACCGTTAGCTGTTATTTGTTTTGGGTCTAGCTCGGTTCCCGGTGCTTACACATCTATCATCGAAGACGATTTGATTATTACCTTGTATTAATAAATATCTGTCTCGGTAATGCGTTATATTATAATAGTTCACTGATTTTATCTTTAAAATGTGATTATTTACGATATAACTATTAATCATCCTAAATTTATATTGTAAAATATTATAACTTTCATATTTAAAATAGGGAATCACAGGGCAATTTTAAATAATAATCTTAGTTATTTACAAAACGATATTGCATTTATGGCGTGTACATTATATTGATATGGGTAATATTTAGAATTGGGATCGTGGCGCATAAAATAAAACTGATTCACTATTGTAGTTTTATTGTCAACTAGTGGTCCCGCAGTAGTCGAAATTCGACTTTAATTAATTGAAATTAAAAGTTTAAACATTTTTATGGTTCTATTTTCAAACACTATTATACTTCTTTAATAATAACATTAAAGACAAACAATATCAATCTATTCTCAATTTAATCACAGACTTTAAAAAATAACAAAAGTTTGACAATTGACAATAAACAAAGAATATATTTATATGTATGTGTTGTGTCAAGTACATGATCGTGTGTGTAAAGTTTTTTTTAAAATATATTTTTTAATTAAAATAAAAATAAAAAATTAGCATTCTGCACTCCTTCTGTATATTCTCTATAAGTGTAAGAAATTTCATACTCCTCCGTCCTCGCAATTTTAGTAAAAAGATGTACAAAGTTTTTGCTTCACGTATTGATATACAGATTATCCGAAGTCTTTCCTATTAGAATAATTAAAACAATTGACACCTTTTTACGCAACGCTCTATCCTTCGTTCTGGCCATTTCGATTTCCTTTTTTTTTTCCTATTCTTATCCTTTTCTCTCACCCACCACACCTTAACGCCTCGTTCCTTTCATACGTTCCATTCCTAATCATTCTACCTAAATAAATGCATATTTTCGTAAACCCTGTTCCAGTTAACCTAAAATTTCACAATTCAAATTCACAACATTTTCTACAATACGTGTTTTATAAATCAACACGAGATTTATCGTGCATCCGCAGTAAACATGCTGCAGTTTTATTTTCAAGATCTTCGAAATACTTCCGTAGTATCTGCAATTAAACATTTTTGTTTTTGATGATCTCAAAGGAAAAAAAAATAAGCATGAGTCATGAGACGCATTAAAATTGAGTGTGAGGACAAGGAAACGTCTCGGAAGTAGTTATCATTACTGGATTCATTTGAGTGATCTCGAACACTCTTGACGGCATTTTAAAGTACCTACCTGATGAATTTGTTCTGTTTAAATTACATATATAAACACCGGGACAAGAATTAATTTAGAAAGGAGAAATAGTGAATTGATTAAATTTTTTTCCTACCTAAGCTGATAGCCTTGATAGGCTATTTCAGCGTAACCTTAACTAGTAGTTGAGCTCACGGGGCTCAAGCCTGACGACGTTGCTAACACGAACCCTACCAAGACCCGTGCTTCGCAGAATCTACCATCGGATCTGAAACGCGACCCACTGAGAAGATCCGGCGAGAAACTCAGTGAGTCTGTGGGTTAATTTACTCGTCGAGCCCTTCGTCGCAGGCGACGGGTTCGACGAGAACGATGACGGGTGCTTGAGGTACCTAAAAGCACCATTAGTGGATCGGGACGATCCGAAATGACGTGTTTTGGGCGACGTCGACTGCTTTCCATTCTGTCCTCAGGATCGGGAATGTAATTACCGGCGGCCACGATGAGAGGGTTCTCGTGTCGTGCCGCTTTGTCGAAGTGGGTGAATTGATATGAAACTTAGTTACATTTGATTCTGCGCAGGTATATCAATGGAAATCAGGAAAAAAATCGAAGTCCGTTAATCAAATACGCATGCGTCCGCTTTTATTGAAGATCAACATTCAGCACTAATAGAACTTTGCTTTACCCCAGAATCTTGTATTGCACTGTTGAAAAATGAAAACATTACGTATCTCTAAATACAATTTTTAAATAGCATACCGAAACCTATAAAATTATCTTCTTTTTCTCCACCTTATCCCCACTAGGTGGGGTCGGCACAGATAATTTTTCTCTTCCATTCTCTTCTATCAGCCGTCATCTCAACACTCACTCCTTTCTCTCTCATATCGCTACACACATGTCTTCTTCGGTCGACCTCTTCCCCCTCTACCTTGCACTACCATTTCCATACATCTCCATATAAACCATAAATAAAAGCTAAGAAGTTTTATTATTTAATTTTGTGTCTTCAATCTTCATTACCAATTTTGGGGTTTACCAAACTGTCTCCGCGAATCGTTCGAGCTGTATTCGAATTAGCTGTATTTTTTGCTTCAATCTTAATCGAATCCGCTCTTAATGGGCCCACTCAAATGCTGATGCTTGTACAAAAAAGAGCTACATTATTTTTCTTGTATAATTGTTTATTTCTATGTTAGAAATGAATTACACCTGTCCGAATTCTTTTTCTACTTACTTGAATATTTTTCAAATCGATTTTGCACACTAGTTTAATTGACGTCAAGGATTCTTAGAATCATCAACGGTAATTAAACACCAGTATTTTGAATCGCAGTTTATTTTTTTATTAAGTATATATATATGTATATTTGAATTAAGAAATACTCTATTGTCTTGCTCCTATCACACACCATGTGGCTATCCTTGTAATATGACGGGGTCTTCCTCCTATGCCAATTAAATTATTATCTGTTATTTACATGGTAATCGATCCAAAACACCAGCTACGAATATTTATTAGTCAGGTTTATGTACAGTTAAATAGATTATAAACAGCTATGTGGTGAAGACGATTGCCGGCGCCAGCGAAACCAGCCCGTGGCAATGAATTTACACGTTAATGACTCCTTAGAAATTCTACTAAGTGATCTCGATCGGGAGAGTTAAATGCTTGTTTATTCAGAAAACGTCTAAGTTTTAAGGGGATTTTATGACGTTACGATAATACATACACCTGATTGTCTACAGAAAGTCTGCTGAAGCTTCATCAGATTGTTTGTTCTGTTTTAATGTAACATATCGCACATACAGAGCTATAATGTCGCTTATTGAAAATCCATTTTTTAATAGTAACTAGCTGACCCGGCAGACTTCGTAGTGCCTCAATCGATAAATAAAAGACACAAACAAAAGGAATCCGTCCGACGGGGGGACATCAAAGGGAAAACAAAATAGTTGTATTTATTTAATTCCGAGCATTTTCATATTTATCTAACTTTTAAACCTTCTTTGGGCTTCTACAAATAATTCAAGACCAAAATTAACCAAATCGGTTCAGCCGTTCTCGAATTTTAGCGAGACTAACGAACAGCAATTCATTTTTATATATAGAGCTAGATTAGTGAGATGTTTGCGTTTAAAGTTGTAGTTTAAATATTATCATTTTAGTTCTTTGGTCGAAAAGAACTATATAATAATAATTGTATTAAGGTGTTGAATTTTCTCATGAAAAAGGACATAATTTGCATAAGTGGTGTTATAGATATTCATAAAAGACAATGGCAATAAACAAATAGTGAGAGGTGAATAAAATATGAATTTCGAAAAATTCTGAAATATTTAGGAACCTTCTAGTAATTCGACCACTCAATCGTTTCCCGAAATTCTCACCTGCCATCGTAAACTATTATGAAACACCTGTATAATTTTCTTGAAGTAATCATTCCAATTTCTGTTCGAAAGCAGGTGCGTTAAGTCAGCTCGTTAGCTAACGATCTATGTCGAATTAAAATAAAAGCCAATGGTAACGACACTTCTAAAAATATCCTCATTTGCCCTCCGGATGTTCCAGGCGTAGTTACATTACACACTGCAGTCGTGGCTTTGAACAAATTAAACAGTCACAGCAGAACTCTGTTACGTCTTGTTGTCCCTCAACTAAACGCTCTGTAATAACTTGAAGGTTATTTCCGCGTCTCGTTTGCCGTATTCACAGGGAAAATATTATCAATAAAATATTTAAGCTCGCAATTTTGTCTTATTCGACAAATATTTATTCTCAGATGATAATGAATAATCTTTTTTTTATTTTCGACGATTTATACGAAATTATTTAGTTAGTCATGCCAATTAATTATTTGTCACGAATTTTATAATATTATTTATAATGTTTCGTTTCGGCGTGGTGGCCTAGAATAGAATTCGTCTTCCCGAAGGCGTCTAAAAAGGCAACTATGGGGATTAACGAAATATAGGCAGCAGAGTTTTTAACTACCACTTACTAGGATAGGCAGCGGCTTGGCTCTGCCCCTGGCATTGCTGAAGTCCATGGGCGACGGTAACCACTCACCATCAGGTGGGCCGTATGCTCGTCTGACTACAAGGGCAATAAAAAAAAACTGTGATCATAAATTTTTATTCACATTAAATTCACAATATTGATATGTCGATCAATAACATTTTAGTCGTCCGTGATCACGAAAACTGTAAAGTATTCGGTACGTCGGATAGAATAAAATATAAAAATTAAATAAAAAAAGGTGACATCAATTATATTCAAATACTAAAGATCATTGTTATTATTATTTTTACTTTATTCCGTTGGTGGGTTAACGACCTCACAGCCCACCCGGTGTTAAAAGGTTACCGGGGCTAATAGACAATTCAACGTAAAACCGTCACCCACCTTGGGACATTTGTCGAAGTCTCAATTACATTGTATAACAGCTGTCCTAACCTTCGCATTATGTCTGCTTCGCGGCAGGAATAGGCAGAATAAGGCTACCAACTCGAGCGTGCTCACAATACGCCCTATCAATAATTACGCAGTTAATTTTTTTGCGAATTAAATTTTTATTACACGACTAGCTGACCCGGCAGACTTCGTAGTGCCTCAACCGATAAATAAAAAACCTAAACTTTTGTATAAAATAAACTTAAAACAAACAAAAGGAATCCGTCCGACGGGGGACACATCAGGAAAAACAAAATTGCTATTTTTATTTAATTCCGAGCATTTTATCTACCTTTTAAACCTTCTCTGGACTTCCACAAATAATTCAAGACCAAAATTAGCCAAATCGGTCCAGCCGTTCTCGAGTTTTAGCGAGACTAACGAACAGCAATTCATTTTTATATATGTATATAGATAGGTGACATTTTCTATCACCGTGGAATTATTTCTTGAAAGGGTGTTCAATACGTATGTTCTTAAAAGAATTGGTACCTTCCTGTGGGATTTGAACATCGGTGGCGTCTTATCTTTTAAGCCACGATAACTTTAGTTTAGACGGCAGTTAATGCGATATATTTTCTTTTTTGTATATAAATATTGATTTCTTGAAATTACTCGTGCGCCGCTTATCGTATGTTCATGTTACTATGACGGACACCATCCCTGGAAGGAATCAAGCTAAAACAACGCTAAAACAAGCTAAAACACTTCATCGTCATTCAACATTCAACTTACTATACTGAGACCTTAGAACTATATCTCAAGGTGTGTGGCGCATTTACGTTGTAGACGTCTATGGGCTCCAGTAACCACTTAACACCAGGTGGGCTGTGAGCTCGTCCACACATATAGTAAGCAATAAAAAAAAAAAAAAACTTCTTAACTACGATTTTATGTATAACTTACATACAGATAGATTAAGTAGTAGTATAACCGTGACAATATCAATTCGGGATGGCTGAGACGATCTACCATATGTTTTTAAATAAGGTAGGACCTTTTAATATGAGTGCGCAAGGGTAGGTTCCACCGCCCTGCCTATTTCTGCCGTGAAGCAGTAATGCGTTTCGGTTCGAAGGGTGAGGCAGCCGTTGTTTTGTAAAAACTGAGATTTAGAAGTCATGTCTCGAGGTGTGTGGCATTTACGTTGTTCATGTCTATGGGCTCCGATAGCCACTTAGCACTTAATGAACCGTGAGGTCATTCACCGAGCAAAAAAAATAGGATGGCTTAGGAATGCGTAGAGGAGAAACATTCAAACAGTCATTGTATTGGATACTGAAAATTTAAAATAACAATGCTTGCGCGTCATAAGAGCCTGAGATGGTACCGAATTAAGCGAATTAAAGGTTTATTTATTTATTTATTGAAAAAAAGTACTGCCACATCACAAAAATTTAACAATGAAAATAAAAACATTTAATTTATAGCCTGATGCATGTGACAATAACGGCGTACATAAAATTGGCAATTCGTCGGCCCGAAGATGGAATACAATAATAAAAATAAAAAGGATACCTAACGAAAACATACTTGAAATTAAAATTTAACAAGTAAAAAGGAAAGAAGAAATGTAAATATAACATCAAGCAACAAGTCAAGGTTTAAACTATAAAATTATATTATTCAGTCGCCATATTACTCCTCTCGCGTTGCTCGTTAGTAATGTATATAATACCGAATGCTAATTATCTCAGACGTTCTTCGTAACACGGCGTCAAAACCGCAACGAATCTTTTTTCGATCGTCGGAAGAACATTGTCTTGTGTAGCAAAGAACCGACAGTTTTGTTTGTGAATTAACAATCAATGACGTGTGTATATTTACCTTCAGATTAATATTTATTTATTATCTATTGATAATACTAGAAAGCCTCGGTATGCCTTCGGGTACTTAGCTGCAATTGTGTGAATCTCGTAGGCGGGTACCAATTTTTCTAATGAAATACGTGCGTAACAAATGTTCACGATTGACTTCCACGGTGAAGCAATAACATCGTGTAATAAAGATCAAACCCGCAATTTGCGTAATTACTGATGGTAGAACCTCTTGTCAGTCCGTACGGGTAGGTACCACCACCCCGCCTATTTCTGCCGTGCGCGTTTCGGTTTGAAGGGTGGGGCAGCCGTTGTAACTATGCTGAGACCTTAGAACTTATATCTCAAGGTGGGTGGCGCATTTACCTTGTAGATGTCTATGGGCTCCATTAACCACTTAACACCACGTGGGCTGTGAGCTCATTCAACCATCTAAGCAATAAAAATAAAAATAAAGAATATTTGTTGACACAGACAAATTTAATACATCGGTTCTATGTCAGAAAACCATTTTCGTAGTGCCAACCACAACAAACAGCTTAATTGCCTAGCGGTATCTTTCATGAAGCAGAAGACAGTTCACAGAAACCTGAATCGTACCAACGATATTTTCATAATAAGATTGTTATTAAAAAAAAGTTCTAAAGAATGACATTAGGATCTTCGGTCTACCGAACAAAAATACACGTTCATTATAAGATTGCAACGAGAATAGTTGGTTTGTGAATGTATGTATTACAAAAAAAAACAATTCATTTTTACACATGTAATATTAAAATTGTACATTAGGCATGTCTGCGATTCCATCTATTATTAACATTAAAACAAAATATCCAAATATATTTGCAGTAGGCGTCTAGAATACATTAATTGCATTTATTTATAAATAAATGCGGTTTTACTATGCTAAATAGTTCTTGTAATTATCGTAAGATATTTGTATATTTTTTAACCTCAATTAAATTGAAAAGCTTCATTACAATATTTCCAGTAACTTCTGCGGAATTATTGAACGAACAAGCTCATTATCAAACAAACATATAATATACTAGCGACCTGCCCTCGCTTCGCTTCGGAAACTGTAATTTATTATTGATTTCTCCACTATTTAATGGATGTTATTATACATATAAACCTTCCTCTTCAATCACTCGTATCTATTAAAAAAACCGCATCAAAATCCGTTGCGTAGTTTGAAAGATTTAAGCATACATAGGGATATAGGGGCAGAGAATGCGACTTTGTTTTATACTATGTAGTGATACAGGAAAATAAGATTCCCGATACGAACTCGAACAGATATGGAAGTGAGAATAGAAACTGCAAATTGCGAATTACATTCGAGTCTCGTAGCCGCGTCAGTTTAAATTATACCCTGCGTTGTGATTTTGAATGTTAGATTTGAGCTGCATTACAAAGTTGGAAGCAAAGAGGTCGTCCTCATTGATGTACCCGGTAGCGTCGCTTTTGAATTAACCACAAAGACATAAAACGACCAAATTGTCACGCTCGAACCGTACTAATCAACCAATAAATACGGAGAACAATATTTTCTTTACCCTGAACCAGCACGAATTCCTTTCCATTCGTAATATAATCGCGATAAATTACTTACACGTGACTTCGTTGCATTAAATGACGATAATTATGTATGATGTTGAAGAATACAAATAAGATGTGAAGACAAAACGTAACGAGTGCAATGTCAAGGCCGTTGACCGCGGAGCGCCAGACGACCACATCTTGCCCACCCGATGCTCTTATTGTGATTAATTTTCCTGCATGACTTGCGAGAAAATCATTCTTTGATTTCGATCATGATTTATTTACGTCAAATACTTTATCAAAGATCTTCTCATCGTCCCTTAAAAAAATATTTATACAATGTAATGACGATTGATTGTCATATAAAAATTTTAATTAATCGAATTTTATTTTTGAAATCCTTCTATTTTTTCAAAAAAACTTCTTCTTTAAATGTCAATGTTCACTAATGCATTACTGCAGTACAAACAATGGAGATACACATGAAAACACATAATATTTAAAATCTTATTCTTTTATTGCTCAATTTCCCACGCGCTCAAAGTCAAAAGTGTATTTATATGTTTTAATATCTTATTAACATAAAAGCTGGTTAATTTCCCTAAGCCCCAAGCGACACGTAGCAATTTGATGCTAGGTTTTATCATGACATCTACAGAATGCCATGGTTCCCATAAAATTTTATTAGTAACTATTAATTACTTGTTAGCGTCGTACACTTTATGTTTTTTTATATCTTTTCAACAATTAATGGCTGTAATATTAAAACGGTGTATATGTAATACTCCTTTAAAATGTCCGTCGTACAATGAAATGTTATCTGTGGATCTAATCTACGGATCTGTGCATCGGTAAATTATTTTAAAATAGTACACATGTACATTTCACGATTTTGATTGCCGTTATTTTTTTTTATTGCGGGCTTGGTTGGACGTGCTCACGACCCGCCTGGTATTAAGTGATTACCGGTGCCCATATACATGAACAACACTATTGCCGCCAACCACTTTGAGTCATAAGTTGTAAGTCACACTTTTTATATCTAACGGCTGCCTCACTCTTCAAACCGAAACGCATTACTGCTTCACGTTAGAAATAGGCAGGGTGGTGGTGGTTTTGGTCATTGCTTAGATGGGTGAACGAGTTCACAGCCCACCTTGTGTTAAATGGTTACTGGAGCCCATAGAAATTTACAACGTAAATGCACCACCCACCTTGAGATATAAGTTCTAAGGTCTCAGTATGGTTTGTTAAAAAAATACGAAAAAAAGAAAGATTAGATACTATTGCTCTCTCGGGTAAACGGGATCGAAAAATTTATTCAAATTTTTATCTATTCAACAATGTTATGGAAATCGTAACGCTATTTAATTACGATTTAGCAAAAAGAAACATACAAAACCTTATTCGAGACCGCTGAAGACCGTAAAACATATTTTATAATTATATAATCTGTGACAAAAGTTAAAATTACCGCGAAAATGAAGAAATGAATAATTTAATCAATAAATTCTAAAATAAGTAGTCTCGCGTGTTCAAAAGCGAGCTATTATAATAATATTATATGTAAACCAACTATTTTGAAAGCGCTAAGAAACTTACAGCCATTGCTAGGCTTGATGTCATTAAGCATTACCCGACAAAATTTCCTGTTTACCATCGATTCCATTGTTGTTCAGTAAGTAATGTATGTCGCATCCGGACACGTCCAACGAAGCGAAATCGCGCAGCCTAGTGGATATGAGCTGCAACTGAAGTCGTCGTGGCCTAAAGGATAAGACGTCCGGTGCATTCGTGTTGAGCGGTGCACCGGTGTTCGAATCTCAGGCGGGTACCAATTTTTCTAATGAAATACGTACTCAACAAATGTTCACGATTGACTTCCACGGTGAAGGAATAACATCGTGTAATAAAAATCAAACCCGCAAAATTATAATTTTCGTAATTACTGGTGGTAGGACCTTTGTGAGTCCGCACGGATAGGTACCACCATCCTGCCGTATTTCTGCCGTGAAGCAGTAATGCGTTTCGATTTGAAGGGTGGGGCAGCCGTTGTAACTATACTTGAGACCTTAGAACTTATATCTCAAGATGGGTGGCGAATTTACGTTGTAGATGTCTATGGGCTCCAGTAACCACTTAACACCAGGTGGGCTGTGAGCTCGTCCACCCATCTAAGCAATAAATAAAAAATTACTCGTTATACATCGGGTCACTTCGGGTGGTGCGCTTCGGCAGAGTCGAGGTGTCATCGCTCGGGTTGAATCGAAACATTCGTTGCCTACAAGAGTGAACATACATCTTTTCGTGCTGGGCAATTTGGCTCTAAAAAGTAAAAAGCGCTGGGTCTCGTTGGATGCAGGTGGCAATGGACCGGTCGCACTGGAAATCTATTGGAGAGGCCTATGTTCAGCAGTGGACGGCGATGGGCTGAAATGATGATGATGATGAATTTGGCTCTTCTCACGGCTACCCGCCATAGGCCCACTATGTTAAAAAACAATGAAGATATCGGCCCATTCTGCGATATATAGATTAATAATAAAATTATAGTAATTTATGCTATTCTTGATATTTTATTAAGAATTCGTTATTTTGAGGTCACTAACTGTATAGCCGTTTGAAAGTTAAATCAACATCGTAAAAAAAATGAAATTTTAAATTCTCCGTATGACGTATTTTGTTGTTTTGTATGTTACTTGACCTTGTTTGTTGATTAGTTTTCATTGTAGAGCGCATAATAGCTTCGATTCGAATGCCATTTCTTCACAGTGAATGAAAACAGAAATTATAAAAAAATACTAAAAAGTTGTGAAGATTATGAAAGTTTGAGATACATGTAGTAGAGGTGCTTACGTGTTAAAAATCAGTATCTGTTAACTCAACGCGATATTAGGTTAGCAAAGAATGTTAAATTTTTTTTTCTATCAAAAATAATATACACGCATATGGTATCTATGCACGCTTTCAGCACAGTGGTAATTTTTCACCACTCTTCTTGAAGAAGGCAGGTGTACAGGAGCAAAGAAACTCTTCATAAGCATTTCGTAGCCTCTTTTTTTGTGCTGGGCTGGCCGGACGTCCTACGAGGATCCCGCGCCTAGGGGGCGAGCGGGGTATCTGGGTATATCGGGGTATATTCCGTAGATGTTGGAGCGGACCGTGGGCCCAAGCATGGTATTTAGGGCCCTACCCACTAAACGAATCCCTTGCACTCGCCCAAGAGTCCGATCACACCCAAGGTCAGTACCCCTTTAGGCAGCGGCTTGGCATTGCTGAAGTCCACGGGCGACGGTAACTACTCACCATCAAGTGGGCCGTATGCTCGTCTGCCTACAAGGGCAATAACCTACCGCGATCAACACTGCAACCAGACGCGCGGCTCAGCCCAAGGACGCCCGGCCGACGGAGCCTCCGAGGCGAAATGAAGGCTCTGGAATGTCGGCCGTCTCGGTACGGCGTCCGGTCAGGCCGCCTAGGCGATGCCGCTGGTGTCCCTGGATACCTGCTGGGTCAGAACCAGCCTGCAGGGTCGGGACCAAATACATCGGTCGCTCTTATTTTGTGCCGCTTCTCGGATATTGAAATTTTTCTCTGCCTCTCGGCAGACTTCCACTCCGTCCTTAGTTTGGACAACTTCTTAGTTGAAATTAACTACCTAAGTATAGAACTAAAATTACATAATATTATCAAAATTATATCTTTAATCAAAATTATATCTTTATTTTGGACAACTTCTGTATTGTCCAAAATCCCACAGCCATTAACCACGTAAATGTTGCCACCCACCTTGAGACATGAAATCTCAGTATTAACAGTACAACGGCTGCCCCGCCCTTCAAACCGAAACGCATTATTGCTTCACAGCAGAAATAGGCAGGGTGGTGGTACCTAGCCGTGCTGACTCACAAGATACCCTACCACCAGTATTTTGTTAATAAACAGGGCTGATGAAAAATTGTGTTCAATATTGGCATCATTAAAGAAATAGAGTACATTAAAGGGTCCCACTGACGTCAAGTTTGCCACGCTTTAGACATTAGATTCTACATTATAGCGAGGTCGTCTTATTATTTTATTTCATTAAAATTACCTCATTTTATAGTATTTTTTTATCTGATGCATATACTGTGATGCTCCATAATTAAGTGCAATAAAGATTAAATTTAGTGCTTCATTTGTTCTACCGTTTGTCATGTGTAATCACGCAATTACACGTATTTTGTAAACAAAGACTTATTGTACATTAATATAAATTAAACAAGGAATTCTGAGGCTTCCTGTTGGCATAGCGAATCCGGCTTTATTGTTCAAGCTTTAAAAAAATCCATAAATATATAAGTAATCACTAATTTAGATAAAAAAATATTCTTATCTAACAGACCTGTTTACCCCCTTGTTTAGGCCGGAGAGTCTTACATTAATAAATTGGGTATATTGGGCTATTGATAAGAAGATAGTCGTATAAGTATCTTCAAGTTCGTTACTACTTCTCATATCCAACAAACGCAACAGTATGATCACATTATGCACTATGATGTTCTGTCCAATTTTGTCAACTCTGCTTTTTTTGCCTGATTCGTTCATTTATTTCATTCAAGGTGGGTATGTTAGCTCTTTTTAATAAATCTCACGGCCAAATGAGAGGACAAACCGGCGGTGGTCTCGTTCAGCGGGCTATAAGACGAACCATCTCGAAGTTGCCACCTACACCCCTGCAATACCTTGCTCCGAAATCAGTTTGGGTTCCAACCTAGAATGGGAATATTGGGGAAACGCGATCTTACACGGGCAGGAGGCGGGCGAATTGCCTTACGCCCCAACGTCTGCTTCAGTGAGATGGCGGACTCCCAGATATCGAACATCGCCTCCTGTCCCGTCATCTCAATAGTCCCGACTGGGCTCCGCCGCGGTCTGGGGTAGAGCGCCGGCTGTGAACGACAGGAGTTTTTAGTGAGGTTCAACTCCCACATACCCCATCTGCCGCGCGGGTGGGGGATCTGGCGATTTTCTCTTGTGGAAAAAAACCTAACATAAGTACTTCTTAAATAACTCTACTACTTCACTTATGCCGGAAGGTTAATGAAAAAATGGACAACAAATCAAAACAGTTCTTCGAACAATAGTAAGGGGCAGCGCTGGATTGAAAATAAATAATAAAACCAATGTCAATGGCCCGAAATAGCATCTAGGTGTACCTAATGACTGTAATGGACCTACCGTGAAGAATTCAATCTCGTTAGAGGGTAATAACATAGTTTCCAATCAATATTACGAATGAAGTTAAATAAATACCTACTGTATAGAACCTGTTCCAGATTTTGTTCAAAACGGTTCAATGACACGGGATTTTATTGATTATACTCCAACTGAAGTGACTGAAGTTGGCGTTATCGATAAACATTTGCGGTTATATTTTTCTATTGAAAACCGATCTGTTTTTTTTGTGTAAATTATTATGAATTTTGTAATTAATTAATGAGTGGATTAATAGGTATCTATTCTATACCATTTAAATTAATAGACCACAGCACCTCAGTAATACTAGCAAGTTAAATATAAAGCTAGATTATGCATCATAATTTATCTGCAGAAATGCGAATACCGCTGTTCCCTGAACATTTCAATTTAATTAACTAAACTATCTATTTGTATGTTTTTGACGTGACAACGTCTTATAATTCAATGGAGACGGCTGCACGCACGAAAAAACATGACTCATGCGGCGTTACCTCGCTCTGAGGCGTATTTTCTTATGACGTTGTCACGTTCAACTATCGCCCGTAAACCGACTTTACAGACAACCGATTTTTTTTATGACAATAGTCTGTTGAGAAACAGTTTATTTTGCATTTTAATAATCATCGGTAGCAACAATTATCTATTGAAATAATTGAAAATAAATTACACAATTTGTAATACGCAGCGATGAGCGACTGTCAAAACTTTAATTATGGGGCCATTGTGCGAATAGCTTGTTGCGACACCTCACGTATAGAAATTTAACGGCTTTAGTTCTTAACTTGCAAACTCTAAATTAAAATTACATTTTGATAATGAAAAAAATAATGAATTTCAATGATTTCATAGCGTCGATAGTGTTCGGAGTTCTGGAGCCTATAGACGTCAATGTCGTCGACCTCATTGAGATATGAGGTCAGAGCATCAGTTGCTTTAGAATTACTGCTATCCTCTCTACAAATTATACCAGTTCATACATAGCACCTTACCACCAGTATTTAAAGGGTTAGCCGTGAAAATACGACTACTATATATGTTTAGGAAGTAGTGGTTTGAATAAGCTATAAAAAACATTTTAGATTCTCTCATTAAAGTAGTAAGGAGATAATAAGTATAGTATGTGAAGAATATTATATATGAGATGATTGAAAAGTAACAAATAAAATAGCATTGAATAAAAACGAGACAATATAATGGCAATTCTTTAAGTTAAAACACCTTTTAAATTGTACACATTATATAGGAAATTGCAGGCTTAAAGTGCTAATGCTAATTCAATAAAGAAAAAATACAATGCAGCTAACATTCTGATCCATCTTTCAACTACAATATTTGCGAGGCTTCAGACAAAAGTCTTTGGATTATTTTCTGTCGTTCACAATATTGGTTTTGGATTATTATTACACTGTGTTTGACTTGTAGTGTCAAAGCTTTTCTTATTCACATTTCACGTATGATCAATTTAGAACTACATTGTTAGTAAAATAATGTTATTTATCAAATTTTTTATTCATTCATACATATTTTAATGTTCGCGAAATAGCTACACTGGTTATCAATGTAACTGGCATTACTCTGCTTTTAAACGACAGTCTCACTACAGTTTAGCTGCTTAATTTTCTAATAAATGTATTCTGTAAATGCTAAAAAAATATACAGCGATTTCCTTAAAAGAATGTAATGTTTCAATTGTTAATGCTGCTCTTGACAGTGACATTTATACCTAAATCTTCTAACCACCTGTGCGAGATTTTAATCTGTTTAAAATGTAGGAAACGAACACCCGAGGCGCCTCGTTTAAAATAAAAACCACTTAGACCTGCTGTTTAGTATTCAAGATGTATTGGAAGCAGCATCGCTTTTTGGTACACCACAAATCACAAAAGTAATTCAGAATTGCGGACCACTCGCAGGCATTATTACCCGATATGTACGAAAAGTAACATATTACCACTTAAATAACCACTTCTTATTCGCAAACGCGGTCGGTCGTGACCAGACCGAAATATTTACATTTATTCATTGAACCTCCGCAGCAACTAGCTGATAAAGATAAGACTTGATTAGTAGTCTATGCGCTAAATGTAACGGTGTACTGTTCTTAATTTGTAGTTAGACCGTCATACAACATAGAGAGAAAGCTCGTGTGTATCTTAAAGCACAATTTGACCTGGCATTTTATGTAGAGGAATATTCCGAACTCCTATCAATAATGACAGCTAATAATAATCTCCGCCTTTCCTTGCAGCGTACGTACTCGCAACGCAATCATTAAATTGTGCAGTAAATTCCACATGCGCAATTAAGGCGAGGGCTCCCTATTTTTAGCCGGGCATGTAGTTTTAGTTTTTCTTTTCAAACGAGCCGTAAACGGGTTGCGGTGTCGTTCCCCTTAAACCTTAGGGCTTTAAAGTTAGCAGTAGGTACATATGAGATGGGCACGCGTGTGTGGAGGATGAAGATAGCCCCACTCGATTTCATATTAACATTATGTACGTTGCGTTCAAGATAAATTACACATCCTACCACTAAGCGACGGATGACGGATGGTGGCTCCTTTCATAACTTTATTATTCTATATATATATTTTTTCTACTATTTATGAGCAACATTTACTCGTAGAACCGGCCATTGCCGTGACCGTTGCTGTTTATTTATAACGTTAAGAATTTTGTAATGCGATATTACAACAGTGTTAATAAAATTCAGTATTACTTACATGAATTTTAAATAGAAACAATAAACCGAAACATGCACTTTTACTGTATTACAAATACTACTCAACGGTACAATAACTTGAAAGTAATATGCGATTAAAACTTGTATACTGTTTGGAAGTGTTTAAAATGTTTAGTTTATTTATTTATTTATTTATTTAATGGATCACCAACAAATGAAACACTGGCTTAAACATAGGGTACAAAAATATCAAAACTTGACATGTGCTCACTTAATTATAGGTAATCCCAGCTAACATCTAGTTCTAGTACCAAATGATTATAAAATTAAACACTACACGATAACTTTTACACTGGAATAATTAGGGAAGTAAGTCCCGACCCTACGACATACCGACTATGTAGTATGTATAACCTGACCGAGGGCAACCTCATGTCGGTCGAAGGTCTCATTTATTTATTTATTTACTAGCGACCCGCCCTCGCTTCGCTTCGGAAACATTAAAACACACATGAAACCAAAAAAATAAAATAAAAGAATAATTAAAAAAAGTAGCCTATGTTCATCAGGGACAATGTCGGCTTCTAATGGAAAAAGAATTTTTCAAATCGGTCCAGTAGTTTCGGAGCCTATTCGAAACAAACAAACAAACAAATCTTTCCTCTTTATAATATTATTAGTATTAGTATAGATATAGATTAGTTTATCAAAACCAATTGATCGTATTTTGAGTAACGATATATTTGCAATGCTATCTTGCCGTCCTAGACGTAGCAACGGCTTGGTATCTTAAATTTATTTTATACACTGAAAATTAATAAAGTTCTGATAAAGTATTCGATTAAAGTACGGTTTCGAGAAGGTGTAACGATGTTTTTAGCCTTCACAGCAGTTGGAACTGCGAGTAGTTTATAATAATCGTGCCTTTGTCTTTAGCTAAGGTTTATTGCTGGTTGATTTTACTGACCTCAAGAGTCGTTTTGGTACAATTACTTCGTTATTTCTAACGATTTGCGCAGTCAGTCCTTGTGCGGTTCAATAATGTGGTAAACTGGTTCAACTTATATTATTTTATTTGAAGTTCATGAACCAGCCGTGTTCTTAGTATATTTTACACGTAGAGTTAAATGCATTTTCAGAATACCCTAGACAATTATTATTGTCATTATTTATTTAAGCCGACAGATTAGTAAGTTACTTGAGTCGTTCACTATGTTATTATATATACAATATTTTGATAAATTTATTCAGATGTTAGTTATTAATAATAAAAATTAAAAAAATATATTGTTGCCGAAGGACTGCAAAATGTGACCAATAAATAAAAGTATCGAAACGACCCTATACTAAAAAATTTTGAATACACATAAAAGAGACTAGAAGTAATAGAAACAGACACAGGCAAACTACTAACTTGCTAGATTTAGAAACGAGTCACGTGTCTGTGTGTTTCTGGTACTAATAACATAAATAAAAATATTAGTTTATATCAGTTATATATTTTTACATATAGTATATTGTAGATAACATAACGGTATTCTACATAAGTAGTACTGTAATGTATCTTTAAAATGCCGAAAATATGTAATTTACTTAGGCGTTTTCCTAAACGCGACTTGTACTTCGTCAAACGAACTTTAATGGGCTCTCAGTGATAGTGGATGGTTTGAGTCGTTGGAATTGTCGCTGCTTATGAGTGCCTTACTCTTACAATTTCTGACTCACATAAACTTAGGGTACTTCTAATTTCTCATGACCAACTATATACGAGTGCTCGAGTGGAGACCGCGCAGCGGAAGATGTAACGTGGGACGCCCCCTGGCTAGGTGGTGCGATGACCTCCGAACGGTGGCCGGCAAAAAGTGGATGAGGAGAGCCGCAGACCGTGCTCAGTGGTGTGTATTGGGAGAGACCTATGTCCAGCAGTGGACGACTATGGGCTGTTGATGATGATGAACTATACACTCGTTAACAATAGTGAATAGGTGATTTTAGTCCTCCAATTTCTTTCTCTTTGGCTATCCTTAATCAGTAAATTTGTTCGATTGTGATTTTCTAACTTGACTAAGATTAACCATCGCTGCTATATTCCGCCAAAGAGTCTTCAAACAATGCTTGAAGAAAAACCATGGAGGAAAGTTCATTCCAAAGCCGGATGGAAATTGACTCGTAGCCGGGTTTGTAGTACCTGTGCAGACTAATGATACGCCGTAAAACAATTGCAATAGGCTTTGTTTACTTTTTTATTGCTTAGATGGGTGGACGAGCTCATAGCCCACCTGGTGTTAAGTGGTTACTGGAGAGTGGAGAGTGGTTACTAGTTACTACACCGTGAGATATAAGTTCTAAGGTCTCAAGTATAGTTACAACGGCTGCACCACCCTTCAAACCGAAACATATTACTGCTTCATGGCAGACATAGGCACGGTGGTGGTACCTTCCCGTGCAAACTCACAAGAGGTCCTACCACTAGTAAGGCAGGGTGGTAGTACCTGTTACGCTTACTTACTTGTTGTCTTACTGTGTTTTTTGTTTTAGTTTCCAACACCATTTGTAAGTGCCGGATCCAAAACGGAACACGAGGAGACGATATCCATTCATGTCGCAAACAACGAATTCAATAATAGGTGAGATTTTAAAAGACATAACTAATTTACCGCATTTCTCTTTTTAAGTTAAGTAATTTTGTTACATTACCCGCTATCATTGTAGTTCTGAACCTGCCCTTGGATAGGCCAAAGGATCAAACACAGTTTTCTTTTTAAAAACTAATGCTCGGAATTTCTTTTTTTAAATATGTCGTTTATCCAATTGAGTTAAAACATTGTACAGATGTTGGCATTTCGATGAAGGTTTCTGGAATTTATGCCGCGGACTTGCGGCAGGTGCAGCACGAGTTTATGGAACAAATGTGTTTTTTTTTATATGCTTAGCTTGTTACAACAAAACGCGGTTAAGTCTCGATGTTACATTTTTAATATTATGGTAAACAAAAAAAAAATTGAAAAAAAAAAGGAAAACCTTGTTTTAGTTCTTCTGAAATCAAAATATTAATGGCTGTTGGATAAACTATGAAACATCTACATAAAGCTACCTGCTAATAATTATATTTTGCAAATAGTTTATATAAGTTTTTGAGATAATCTGTTTTTATTATTTACTTTTATAATAAAATGTACAGACACATTTCGCATCCCAGTATGAGAATCTAGTTGGGATTTAATGGTTACGATACGTTGCATACTCAAATCAAGGAATTGCGATCAAAAGTAATAGTTTACTAACGCAGTGTACACTGTGTGACATGTACTAATTCAATCAAGATATCTATATTAACACTAGCTGACCCGGCAAACGTTGTGTTGCCTTATATAAGATATCTAGGGAAATTCTACTGTAGAAAAAAAAACCTCATTTAACCACATAATACCTCATTATAAATAAATAAAAAATATCCAAAAAATTAAAATAAAAAATAAATGTTTGGGGTGGACAACCCTTTTCACTTAGGGGTATGAAAAATAGATAGTAGCCGATTCTCAGACCTACTGAACATACTATTGATACACAAATAAAACCANACCCTGTTTATACATTTTAAGAAAATAATAATCTTTATAGTTTTTGTTAAATGAATTGTTTATAGCATAGCGTCGCATGTTGGTACTGTAAATTATTGTCATGTACTGCACGATCTGAAGTAATTGTAACTATTTTAATGTTCTCATTTAAGTGAATCTATGTAATTCTTTTGAGAATAAAGAATATCTTTAACCCGAAGGTCTCAAGTATAGTTACAACGGCTGCACCACCCTTCAAACCGAAACGTATTACCGCTTCATGGCAGAAATAGGCAGGGTGGTGGTACCTACCCGTGCGGACTCACAAGACAAGTCCTACCACCAGTAAGACAGGGTGGTGGTACCTGTTACGCTTACTTACTTGTTGTCTTACTGTGTTTTTTGTTTTAGTTTCCAACATCATTTGTAAGTGCCGGATCCAAAAAGGAACACGAGGAGACGACGTCCATTAATGACGCAAACAACGAATTCAATAACAGGTGAGATTTTAAAAGACATAACTAATTTACCGCGTTTCTTTTTAAGTTAAGTAATTTTGTAACATTACCCGCTATCATTGTAGTTCTGAACCTGCCCTTGGACAGGCCAAAGGATCAAACACCGTTTTCTTTTTAAAAACTAATGCTCGGAATTTCTTTTTTTAAATATGTCGTTTATCCAATCGAGTTAAAACATTGTACAGATGTTGGCATTTCGATGAAGGTTTCTGGAATTTATGCCGCGGACTTGCGGCAGGTGCAGCATGAGTTTATGGAACAAATGTGGTTTTTTTTTATATGCTTAGCTTGTTACAACGAAACGCGGTTAAGTGTCGATGTTACATTTTTAATATTATGGTAAACAAAACAAAAATTGAAAAAAAGCAAAGCCTTGTTTTGGTTCTTCTGAAATCAAATATTAATCGCTGTTGGATAAACTATGAAACGCCCACATAAAGCTACCTGCTAATAATTATATTTTGCAAATAGTTTATATACGTTTTTGAGATAATCTGTTTTTATTATTTACTTTTATAATAAAGTGCACAGACACATTTCGCATCCCAGTATGAGAATCTAGTTGGGATTTAATGGTTACGATACGTTGCATACTCAAATCAAGGAATTGCGATCAAAAGTAATAGTTAAATGTACTCATTCAATCAAGATATCTATAGGTATATTAACATATCATACGAGACACATCTAAAACTTGCCTTCGCTTTGTATTTCAAGTTTACAAATTTTTAACTCATCGTAGTTATTTTGACCAACCTGTAGATGCATTAAGTACCTACGTATTTATAAACTAATGATTAATATTGAGTTTTTTTTTCGTAATAAAATCAATAGCAAGAAGAAGAACTCAGACCACTTTATCCCAAAAACTCTTCCAAAGAGTGCAGACTCCATATCGAATGCCGCGAGAGGTTTACTGATGAGGTTATTGGAACGGGACCCTCGCGTCAGGATGAGAAATTTGAGACAGCTACAGCAATCAGCTTTCTACATGAACTTTGATATTGAAAAACTTAAGGAGAAAAAGGTAAGGGCACCTATCTACCTGGTAAATTAATTTAAATTTTTTTCTCAAAGAAAAAGGTAAAGTAAACCTACCTGTTACACTTATCTAATATTTTTTGTTCTTAAACTTTAGTCGTACGTATGTAGATACGCCTAAAATAAATCCTGGAATTAGTGATTTGAACGAAAATGTCAACTATTAAAAATATTTTCTCTACATTTTCCACGAAAATAGCGTCTACAGACTGATTGATGTGGCGTTTGTTTCTTGTTCTCAATCTCAATCCACACATTTGGATTTTTGCTAATGTAAATACTTTTACATTCACAGGTCTCACCTAAAGAACTTCTAGAACAATATTATCCAAATAAAGAAGATGACAACAATGCGTATCCAGTTCCGGGAATGGATTTCAACATGTTCGAAAGCATGTCTATTAGTTAAATAAAGTTCTGAATTATTGTGAAGTGAAAGAATAATTTTATTTCAGTTACCCACCTACAGAAGGATGATGAATGCCAGCCAAGAGAAGTTTAGGGAATAATTAAGGAATGCCTAATTAGTCCATTAACAGGGGTTTAAATACTGATTGTAGGGCGTACTGAGATTTTATTTTTATTGCCCTTGTAGGCAGACGAGCATACGGCCCACCTGATGGTGACTGGTTACCGTCGCCCATGGACTTCAGCAATGCCAGGGGCAAAGCCAAGCCGCTGCCTACCGCTAAATATAATAATAAGAATATCCAAGAAATGTAAACAAACTAACATCGTGCCTACTGCTCTCTTCCAAAATAGGTGGTGGCATTTCCGTTGAGTTGTTTATAGCATTCGGTAAAAACTTAACAACAGCGGCCATAAACCCGCGTGTCCCTCTATAAAAATTGCAGATATGCACTAGCTTGCATATTTTGACATTTCATCAATTTCTTAAATATTAAGTGTATTATCTATGCATCAAATAATGATCTTCATAGGGTCAGGGTTAGTAGATTTACCCTTGCTTGAATGCTATGTCAGCAGCTGTCTGTGTGACGGCCGAGGAACACGATTCTGCGTGATAGACTAGATGATAATTCCTTTCGCTGTGAATTTATATGCACTAATAATATAAGTACTTTCACCGAAAACAAAATTTTGTAACTAATATATAAATACCTACGTCGCTTCGTTGGGGTCTCCTGCGAGGTCATCAATTTTTACTGTGCATAGATAATTTTCATAGATGCATTGATAATAAATTCAATAAATAAAATTGATATGTGTATAATACTGTTGCTATTACTTATTGTTAGGATATTGTAAAAAAAAAATATTAATTCTTTATAACTTGCGACGATAAAGCGCCATCTATTATGACTTCTAATCTTGAGGTTATTTCGAGCGTCTTTGAATCTGTTTGATTCTTGAAATCGTCACGAGATGGCATAGTTTTGCACACTAGCGCACAGGATACATGCGATAGCTATTATTTTTTATTAAACCATACTTTCTAAATAATTTAATGTATAAAATTTTACAAATCGTTACCTTTTTTAATATGTTTTATATTGTTTTATGAAATATTTCATATTTTGTAAGAAACACAATTAACCACTAGCAAAGTCTACTGGTTCCGGGTGTATCGTTTTAGTTTAATAAAATTGCACTATGTATTCTACCAAAACTCTTCCATTACTCACTCCGTCCATTCTACATTCCATTGAATGTAGAAAATGAATTCAGAATTAATCTCTCTCAGCTTAACTCTTTGAGCAATTTTATGTTAGCGTTATTAACTTAATAAAGAAAAAATCCTGAATTTAAAAGAAATTGCTATTTTCTGATTTACATAATTGATTTTTTTTTATTTCTTACAAACAAATATAAACATGAGAGCGTGCTTTGGAAGAGGCATGTGTCCAATAGTAGATTTAAATAAGCTGTTAATGATGAAAAATAAGCATAGAGCCGTTGAAATAGCTAAAGAAAAATATTTTTTTGAAGCTTAAAAAATATTTAAGCCCTTTTTATTCCTGAAATTTATTGTCCGATTTAATGTCCGATTATGGAGTCTGGAAAACAAAGTAGGAGGGCCTATCTCTTATGGGATTACAGCAGAAAAAAACCGTAATAAATAAATTTTATTTTGGTAGCCATTTATTTTAGTACTTTCTTTCAAGTATAACAAATATTAGTATCATAACGCCATTTTAGACTTGTTTTTACGGTTTACTTACTTTTAATACAGTCTTCTCTGGCTTTCCTCTGCATGGCTACATAGATGGCTGACAGTGCTTGACAAACATTGTTCCATGCTTAAAAAAAACAAAGTCAACTATAACTGACGTTTGACAATTGCCTTTAATATATAATTCGTAACGATTTAATTCCCAAAGAAAAATGACTTCGATTCTGCGAAAAGCTGCTATTTCTTTCTTAAAAACAAATGCGCGTGCTTCTTCGCATGCTGCTACTGCTGGTGGGCATGGAGGTAAAGTATATTTTATGGATTTTCCAAAAACTTATGTAATCAGATAACCTGTTTTTCTTATCACAGTTCCTGCAAAGTTATGTGATTTACTTTATGAAAATCCTGCATTTATATATTAAAGGGGTCCTTCAAGCTTAAACTATGTGTATGCTTCTTAAGTTTTTTAGTTCTATAACATCGCTTTTCTACCGTTCCTCAAACTGAAGTCCGTCATAGAAACCCTGTATCTGCATAATTGGAATACCTAATTGGATTAATTAGGTATGGAAATAATAAACTCAAAGGAAAACTGATGTGATGATGTGATTCAGATTTGATTAAAAAATCCATCATACAGTATGAGTATAATATTGATACAAAAAATGACATATCCTGATTTGAGGGGTAGGTAGGCCTATACACATATATATTGAGACTTACACTACAGTAATTAAGACAAGTGGTGGCACACTGTTAACTTTGGGCCTCACAAACCACTTCACTGTTTTATGAGTCAGGTGCCATTGCAGACAAAAAAAAGGATTTATCTATGTCTTAAAAATCAAATTATTATGACACAAGAATAAAATAAACAGATAAAGCACAGTCAATTAGTTATCCTATCATCAATATTATCATGTTTTATTAGATTCCACCACAGAAATGAAACTACCCCTTTACTCTCTCTTTCTTTTCTTTGTGTCCACTAATGTTGAGGTCTTTTAATATGCATTATATTTCCTTAGTTCTCTTGTCTTTCGCATCCAGTCCTTACCAGCTATTGACCAGGTTGTCGCTTCATCTGCCCGTGTTACGATGGCCAGTACAAGGTCTCCACTCCAGTAATTTTGTGCCCTTCCAAATGTCAGTGCGACGCCATCTGTGGCCGGCCTACTTCCAAATTCTAATGAAACTGCCAATTCTCAGAAAAAAGTTCTCATATAGTCAACTGACAACTTAATTCTAAATAATTACAACAAGTGCTGTTTCAGAATTATTTAAATATTGATTTGCTGTTGATCCATACATCTATTGTTCTTTTATTATCATTCTTCTTCAATCCTGATCCATCACAATTTTGTGCGTCTTCATGCTGTTGCAAAATATGTATCTCTACATAATCAATGAATGCTGAAGAATGTTAAATTTAGTGCTGCCTCTTTTCTTAATTTATAACTTTATCAAAGTAGTTTATCAGTTGGATCAATATTAATTTGTAAACAACATTTAAAATCCTTCATAATGTAGTGCAAGTAATTTGACAAAATATAAGGTAAATTTTAGTTTTAGATTATTCATTAGAAATACACCATATTATCACAATAAATTAATATAGATTTAAAATTAACAATATGTTTGTTGGTCACAGGTGGCTACATATTATGGAAAAGGATGTCTTTCTTCGTGGCATTCCCAGCTATTGCCCTCGGAATGCTAAATGCCTACTTAGCTCACCAAGAGGAACACCATGAACGTCCGCCATTTGTACCTTATGAATACATGCGCATTCGTACAAAGGTAAATAAAAAAATATTTCTTCAAATATGGCTGTGCGGTGTGGACTAAGAATATGACATGAACTTTTTGTTCATCTTATTGTTACTATAATTAAACAGAAAGAAAGGTAATAGTTTTATAAAGCAAAAAAATAATGAAACTAATACAGTAGAGCTTATTAGTGAATTTTGTTTTAATTTTCTTAAAACAATATTCAAAGTCAATGACTTCATTGAATGAAAAGAGAAAATAGGAAACTCTTCATTAAACATAAACAAAAAACAAATTCTTTGTTTCTGCTCAAAGCAATCTCTTCCAGGCAACAGTAATTAATAGATCTTTCATTAAAACTATTATANAAATAATGAAACTAATACAGTAGAGCTTATTAGTGAATTTTGTTTTAATTTTCTTAAAACAATATTCAAAGTCAATGACTTCATTGAATGAAAAGAGAAAATAGGAAACTCTTCATTAAACATAAACAAAAAACAAATTCTTTGTTTCTGCTCAAAGCAATCTCTTCCAGGCAACAGTAATTAATAGATCTTTCATTAAAACTATTATATTCTATGAATGTTTTACATTGTAATTTACCAAGGGCTACATAGAAATATATTTATTTTTTACTACATATTAATAATGTATATATTATACTAATAACCTTTTACGTTTTCAGCGTTTCCCATGGGGTGATGGACAGAAGTCCCTTTTCCACAACCCTCATGTGAATGCCCTTCCCAGCGGTTATGAAGATGACCACTAAATTACAATAATTTTGTTTTAGAAAGTTAGTCTGCAAAACATTCATATATTTTAAGTTATTAAAAGTTTAAAAAATAGCAATTTTTTTTCTACGTTTTATTGGATTAAAATTTCACTTTGTTATTCACTATAATAAATAAAAATGTCACATTCTTTTTAAACATAACATGTAATTAAGATGAAGTAGTAATAAAATATGTGGGAAAATAAAAGTTGTGTCGATTTGATTTCAGTAGAACTGTGAGTGTGCAGGATCAATCATTTTGTTTCTGCCGCGAAATATAAATGAGCTTAGTTTGAAAGGCAAGACGTAAGACTTCTTATTGAATACGCATAAAATTTCTAACGTATGTCACAAATGGAACACAATACACATATTTCGTGTTATCACCTTATAACTCACTAATTTTGCTTCTCGCACAGTATCTTTTTTTCCGCTACAAAATATTTGTTTATAATTTTTTTGGCTGTATGGGCTGTATTACCTTTTGCCCTCAATACATGAAATAAAAAATTGCAAAAAACAAAAAAAAATTGCAAATTTGTAAATTTTACCTCAAATGAGGGGGCATTCTAAATTTTATAGCTATTATTAAACCCATTAAATCGTAGTAATTAATCAAATAAATAAGTGGCTAATTGTTTCAAAATGTCCGATTCATCTGTAAAAGAATTCTGTAAGACTTGGTGGGCCGAAGTTTACAACAGAATTATTGGTGCTGTTGTCTTCTTGGATGATGCTAGTTCCGAATGTCTTCATTGGGATGGGGGCCTTTTCAACCTGCTCGAAGGAGGTGCTGTTGCAGTTAAAAGTTTATCTCCATTTGAGGTTAATTTACAACAATGTACAATATGTTTTTATTTTTAATGATTAGTCTTTTGTTTATGATATAAGTAAGCAGCAGCTTAGCTGTATGTACTTCTGGAATTTTTGACATCCATGGTTGACGATGACTACTAACCATCAAACCTTCCAAGGCAAAAATTATTGTATCCGCCTAAGAGGNCTGTTGCAGTTAAAAGTTTATCTCCATTTGAGGTTAATTTACAACAATGTACAATATGTTTTTATTTTTAATGATTAGTCTTTTGTTTATGATATAAGTAAGCAGCAGCTTAGCTGTATGTACTTCTGGAATTTTTGACATCCATGGTTGACGATGACTACTAACCATCAAACCTTCCAAGGCAAAAATTATTGTATCCGCCTAAGAGGATCTTAGTCATAAGTATATAACAACTATAAGTGAGGAAGATAACATTTGGAAAATGTAGTTTTTTTTCCTACCTAAGCTGATAGTCTTGAGAGGCTTATTCAGAGTAACTTTAACTAGTAGGTGAGCTCAGCGGGCTGTGTCTGTGGGTTAATTTACTCATTGAGCCCTTCGTCGCAAGCGACGGGTTCGACGAAAATGATGACTGGGAAAATGTAGACATAACTAGGATGCTATATGAAATTTATATTTAATTAGTTGTTAAAATTTATTTAAAGTAAATCTAGTTCAGATGAATACATTAATGATTATTAGTACAATTATTAATGGATTGATGACTTGTCCAATGTGTGTTTTAATGTGTGGACAGTTAAAATGTAATAATGTTTAAAAATTAATTAAACAAATATTATTATATTATTTACATTAAATTTAAAAATGCAGGAAAATCTTGAATTTTTTTGCACTTTTGGAATTTAAAACCTGATTTGGTTCCATTTATGATTGTCTATATTTGGATTCACAGTGTGCGACAAAAGATCAAAGGAAAGGAGTATTCATAACCCAGACTACTTCCACACAACTACGTACAATACAAGACATTATCAAACACAGTGATTTCTCACATTGTACACTGATATCATGTGTCAGTTTGGATGTTGTATACTTGGAGCTCCATGAAGGTAAAGATGTGAGTGATGTCATCACTGCTGGAAGAGGGCCGGCAGAGGCTACTAAGATGCTGGAGGATATGATGGTTCAGTGGATCGGAAGAAGTGTGAGTAGCCTTTTATTCTGGATTATTTAAATGAACTACTAAGACTTTGTATGTATTTGAACATTTTTCATTTGCTCGGATTATTATTAGCCATGCTAACATGTTGAATAAAACCTATCAATGTGTTTGACTGTATAGAAAAATGAGTTGACAAAAAACAAAATGGACCTATCTGTGCTTTTGCCTATTTATACATAGATTCGTACCCACAGTTGCATAAATGTTTTGTTTTTATTTTTATTATAATTGAAATCTCAAAATATTAAGTGTAATAAAATCACTTTTACAGCCATGTGCCGTCCAAGTAGTGCACATACCGATCTTCACAATTTCTCCAACAAATGTAGTATTTCTGACTCCACCATTTCATGCCATGTTCCCTCTCTATGATGGTAGACTGACACCGGAGACAACTTCAGTAGATCTATATACTTTAAAGAGTGAGGAAAGATCTCAGATAAGAAGATTAGCCAGTTGTCTTAATAGCATGTTTGAATCGATGAACTTGAAAGAGGATGTCTATCACATGGGAACCTATAGTTCTTTATTAGCTGGTGTTCTAGAAAATTCACCTGTTTGTCTATCGAGGAGAAAGGTATTTATGAGATTTCATTGTCTTCATATTATGTATATTATTTATTTATTACAATTTATATAAATATTTCTCAGGTGGGTGGACGAGCTCACAGCCCACCTAGTCTTAAGTGGTTACTGCAGCCCATAGACATCTACAATGTAAATGCGCCATCCACCTTGACATATAAGTTCTATGGTCTTAGTATAGTTACAATGGCTGCCGCACCCTTCAAACCGAAACGTATTACTGCTTCACAGTGGAAACAGGCAGGGTGGTGGTACCGACCCATGCGAACTCATAAGAGGTCCTACCGCCAGTAATAATAATGATCTTAATAAATGTATAAATAATGTAATTTCAGATGACCAATATTCTTTTAGATATTATAGAATAGAATTTTAATATTATAGATAGATAGAAAAAACAGTACAATTGCTTTATTCCAGAATTGCACGAATCCTGCGTCATTAATAATAGTGGACCGAACCTTAGATCTCTGCAGTGTGACAAGTCATTCTATGGAATCTGTTCTGGACAAAGTGTTGGCAGTTTTACCAAAGTTCCCAGGGCATTCGAATGAAGTTGCCATTGATATGTCTCCGCTTTGTGAAGCTAATGTGTAAGAATAAACTAAAATCTCAATATATACAAATAAATTAGGATATCCAGCACTGTGATTGGTTAGAAATACCTGCCGCCATCTTAAGTCAAATATTTTGCTTTATATGAAATTTATATCACATATAAATGTTTAGATTTTATTTAGTAATTGTGATGCAAGACTAAACATATCTTAGGTGGATAATTAGTAAAAATGATGCACAGTGCACCTTGAGAATAACTTTTAGATGAGGTGACAAGCAAAATGTCACGCTTATGCAATGTCATGTTACAATGAGTGAGTGAATAAGAGAAAGATTATTATCGAAAATAAGATGTGATGTAGACAAACAGACAGAAATTGTAGTTAGCAGTAATACTTTTAGTATTCTTTTGCTCTAAATAGACAGAGGAGATCATGGCAAACTGTCTATTATATAATGCTGGAGCTTGCAGACATCATAATGAGAGTCCTACCTTGAAACATGGGGTTCAAGTTTCATTGTCTAGCATAAACATTGTTCAAAACGGAGATCTTGTTTGCGATACCTGCGAGTTTAGTTTGTGGCCCTTAATATGTGCTAATGTGTGCTCCTGTAGTACATTTAATCTTAGTTGATGATGACTTTGTTTTTTTTTATTGCTTAGATGTGTGGACGAGCTCACAGCCCACCTGGTGTTAAGTGGTTACTGGAGCCCATAGACATCTACAACGTAAATGCGCCACCCACCTTGAGATATAAGTTCTAAGGTCTCAGTATAGTTACAACGACTGCCCCACCCTTCGAACCGAAACGCATTACTGCTTCACGGCGGAAATAGGCGGGGTGGTGGTACCTACCCGTGTGGACTCCCAAGAGGTCCTAGTGAAAAAACAAACAATAATTGTATATCAGTATTACTATTAACATTGGAACCTCTGGGTCTGCGGAGGGACTTTGGATGCCTCTGTATTTTGTACCGTGTGTTCTATGGGGAGTGCTCTGAGGAATTTTTTGAGATGATCCCCTCATATCCTTTTTATCATCGCACCTCCCGTCATCGGAGCAGAGTTCATCCATATTATCTGGAACCGCTGCGTTCATCGACAGTGCGTTTCCAAAGGGTTTTTTTTGCCAAATACCATCCGGCTATGGAATGAGCTCTGCTCCACGGTGTTTCCCGAGCGCTATGACAGTTCCTTCTTCAAAAGAGGCTTGTGGAGAGTATTAAGCGGTTGGCAGCAGCTTGACTCTGCCCCTGGCATTGCTGAAGTCCATAGGCGACGGTACCCACTCACCATCAGGTGGGACGTAAGCACGTATTACTACGATGGGCAATAAAAAAAAACATTAATATGGATAATCCAAAGTACATTATTAAATGTTACGTATATTAAATGACAATAAATGTGTTTTTATACCATCGATATATTATTTTAGAATCACCCATCCAGATGACCTACAACTAAGCCCGGGCTGTCTCTACCACGCGAACGATGATATATGCACACAAACATTTGAACACATGCTAAACAAGTCTCAAAAGGAAGTGATGTTTGATTTATACAATAAATTGTCAAAGTTGGACGTACAGCGGTCACCGAGTCCCAAGACTCTGCTCAGGGTTACTCCACAGAGCGTCGACAAGATCGTTACGGCGGCTAAAGGTAATTTTAATTTTATAGGTTAGGGTGAACAAAGAAAACTTTTTACTGGTGGTAGGACCTCTTGTGAGTCCGCAAGGGTAGGTACCACCACCCTGCCTATTTCTGCCGTGAAGCAGTAATGCGTTTCGGTTTGAAGGGTGGGGCAGCCGTTGTAACTATACTGAGATATTAGAACTTATATCTCAAGATGGGTGGCGCATTTACGTTGTAGATGTCTATGGGCTCTAGTAACCACTTTACACCAGGTGGGCTGTGAGCTCGTCCAACCAACTAAGCAATAAAAAAAAAGGCATGCATACGTCTGAAGCTAATAAAAGCGTATTAAAAATTATAAAACTCGTTACAGGGAATTATGACGTAATAAGCAATCATCTAGGCATACTGCAGCTGGCATTAGCCGTCGTACAAACGTTGAAGTCGCCGAGACGAGCTCAGTTGGAACTCCTGGCGAGCTTAGAGAAACAGGTCCTTCAGAATTTGGGTGCCAGCCGAGACTCCACTAGTGTTTTGCAACAGGTGCGTTATTAGTATGTGGCGGTAGCCATCATACAACGAAAGACATTTGACAGATGCCTGAATCTCGCTTACGACATTTTCAAGATAAGCTTGCATATATACAAGTTCTGAACGACAACATTCGGACTGTCGGTCTACTGAGCAATATCACCCGCTCGGTGGAAGATCTTCCCTTTGTCGTATATATCTCCATAAGTACTTACTTCAAATGGGCAGCTGAGTTGATGGTTTTCCTGGTGCCATAAGGTTCACAGAGCATAGATACTACTGTATAAAGCTCGAGCTCATAATTTTAGCTTGAAGATTCAATTATAACAATATATGTAGATCTACAAATAATTATAAATAGATATGCTTTAACAAAAACCGACTTCAATTAGAAAAAAAAAGATATTCCAAACCAATTAATATACACTTAAAACAATAATCATCGAAATCGGTTGGCATGTTATCGAGTTATTGTGTTATTCATCTATTTGTCGTGCACGTACTTAATGTAAATTTAAGACTTATATGGTTTTCTCATGGATATCATTATCAGAATTGGACTAAATTGAATGACACGAGAAGCGTCAGCTTTCTAATAAAAAAAGAATCATCAAAATCGATTCTCCCAGTCAAAAGTTATGAGGTAACAAACATAAAAAAAAACATACAGTCGAATTGAGAACCTCCTCCTTTTATGAAGTCGGTTAATAATGACTGCTTAGTCATTTTTAAACTGAAAAAGAAACTATTTAGTGCTATCTACTTGCTAACCGATTTTTAGTAGCTATTGTGAAACTTCAATAATAATCATTAACTAAGAGAATTCTGGAAACAGACTCAAATGAGTTTTGAAAGTTTTTATTTATTTTACCTTCTTAAAAAACTATTTTAACTTTTTTTTTTCAGATGAGTACATTAATAAAATCCCGTAAAGAACGCAATTTGCCTTTGGATAATCTGCTCGCGTTAATCATTCACATATACTCTCTCGGCGGTACTGAAGTCACATTCTCAAAAACTCATGAACAGGATCTAATTGAGGCTCTCAGTGTTGCCATGTTCGAAGATCACAAAAGCTTATTTCCTCAAGTTGAAGGGCATATAGTAACACCGGAGGAATGTGATGAGATTTCTCAAAAAACATTGAAGCGACTAAAGGAAATAGCATTGATGAGGAAAAATTTGCAGAAGTATGTTTTTTTTAATATTCTTTCAATATGCAAACATTTGTTTAATAGTTGTTTTTTTTTCACTCATTGTATTAGAAGAAAATCTTCTGGGTCAGTTTCTACAAAATAAAGCAGGCACATATTAAATCTTAATAAAAAAAAAAACAGCAATGCATTTAGATTTGTTAAGCAAACCCATAGATGTGTCTCTTCAAACTGTAATGCATGAAAATTTCCGACAGAAATGAAAATGTTAATAATTAAAACTACTTTCGAGGTTTACTTAACCTTTACTAGCGACCCGCCCTCGCTTTGCTTCGGAAACTGTAATTTATTATTGATTTCTCCACTATTTAATGGATGTTATTATACATATAAATCTTCCTCTTCAATCACTCTATCTATTAAAAAAAACCGTATCAAAATCCGTTGCGTAGTTTTAAAGATTTAAGCATACATAGGGACAGACAGATATAGGGACAGAGAAAGCGACTTTGTTTTATACTATGTAGTGATTAGAAAGCATAGTGTTACCTATTCATCCGACCTCTTTATATAGTTAACCACTTGTATTCTAAATACAATTACGTTTTTAAATACACAGATACAACTCGTTAATAAAGACAAGCGAAACAGGAATCGGGCACGAATACCGCGGCCTGTTACTGCAGCTAGTCGATGACCTCGTGGACACGGATAGACCAGAACTAACTGACCTGCGACACAGAAATGAGGGTATCAAAGATTTGCTGAGAAGCGGCTTGAAGTGAGTATAGTTTTAATGTATATGGGCTCTCGTGCGAAGTGTAACAAAAATCATTGGAATAACAATTACAGTAAAAGCTTTTAATTTGAATACAGAAACCGTGAATATGGAATGTTAATGGGGCTCACACGTCATTTCAGATCCTCCCGATTCACTATCGCTGCTTTTAGGTACCACAAGCACCGGTCACCGTTCTCGTCGAATCCGTCGCTTGCGATGAAGGGCTTGGCGAGAAATTGACCCACAGACACAGGCACAGCCCACTGAGTTTATTACCGGGTCTTCTCAGTGGGTCGCGATTACGCTCCGGTTGTAAATTCTGCGATGCACTGCTCTTGCTAGGTCATCAGTGTTATCAGTGTCCTCTGGTTAGAGCCCCGTGAGCTTACCTACTCGTTCGGTGAATCTATTATGACGCCTCGACGTCACTAAAATAGGTAGGAAAAAGACCGGCTCTTACCAAAAGACGGAATCTCATGTGGCCGCATTTAAAAGTATACAATATACTCTAGGCATAATTGTATTAAGGTCTATTTTACTTTTTTACTAGCACTATATTATTATTATTATTATTATTATAACGAGACACTTTGGTATTAGGGACATTAGGGTTAATTTTGTTGGAAATTAGATCCATCCCAAAAGGAATACGTCCAATTACAAGTCACCCTGTATACATAAATGTATTGTGTTTTAAAAAACGAAGACAAGTATTCGTGATATGTAACATGTAACCTAACATGACAAAAGTAAACTTAATTAATTATCTTTTTACATAAGTAAATTAAGTATTAGAAAGGTGTTGATGAATAATCTTCACGGCTTGCCTAGTTGTTGGTAGTGACAGGATGTCCATAGAGACAACACGCTCCCCACTTTGAGATGTAAAGTCTGAATTCAAGTCAAGGGTGGTGGCGCTTTTACGTTGTAGATGTCTATGGGTTTCAGTAACCAGGTGGGCTGTGAGCTCGTTCACCATCTAATCAATAAAAAAAAATGTATTGTCGTTGTACTTCTGTTCCGCCTTTTAGTCACCAATTAATAGAACAAACGGCGGTAGAATATAAATCAAGAAGATCGTCATAAAATTTAACATTATATTTAATCGGTTTCAGCATTCTGACAAGCAAGAAATCTCGTACTTTGAAACATCCACTCGAGAGTCCCACTGTGATTTTGTTCGTGATCGGAGGCGTGACCGCCGAGGAATGCAAGCGTCTGCACCGCAGCGTCATCACAAGCGGCGTCGACAACACCGTGCTTATCGGGGCCACTAAGTTCGTGACGCCGGTCGAAGCTATGAAAGATGTTTTGCTTTTATAGCGGCTAATTACTTAAATGTTGATCCATTAACGGTGCTTTTAGGCACCACAAGCACCGGTCACCGTCCTCGTCGAACCCGTCGCTTGCGACGAAGGGCTCGACGAGCGAATTAACCCATACACACAGCCCGCTGAGTTTCTCGCCGGATCTTCTCAGTATGTCGTGTTTCTGATCCGGTGGTAGATTCTGCGAAACACTGCTCTTGCTAGGGTCAGTGTTAGCAACATTCCGGTTTGAGCCCCGTGAGCTCACCTACTAGTTAAGGTTACGCTGATATAGCCTCTCAAGGCTATCAGCTTAGGTAGGGAAAAAAAAACTTAAATGTTGTTAACAGCGACATCTACCGTCGAATAGAATCATTTTTACGAAATTATTTGAAATTATTTGCTTTAGCCGAGTGTGATCACAAAGCTTACCTGTTTTTTAGATGGGTGTATGAGCTCACAGCCCACCTGGTGTTAAGTGGTTACTGGATCCTATAGACATCTACAACGTAAATGCGCCACCCACCTTGAGATATAAGTTCTAAGGTCTCAGTATAGTAACAACGGCTTTCAAACTGAAACGCACTACTGCTTCACGGCAGAAATAGGCAGGGTGGTGGTACCTACTCGTGCGGACTCACAAGAGGTCCTACCACCAGTCAACGCAAGTTATAGTTTTGGGGTTTGATTTTTATTACACGATCCTATTCCTACACCGTGGAAGTCAATCGTGAACATTTGTTGAGTACGTATTTCATTACAAAAACGGTACCCGGTTGCGGGATTCGAACACTGTTGTATCGCTAGATACTAATGCACCGGATGTCTTATCCTTTAGGCCACGACGATTTAAAATTAATCTTAATTAACTATAGGAGTGCGATAGAGATTATTTGCTCCTAGTTTAACTTGTTTATAAATCTAGATGCATGGGCGATGTTATAGTCCACATGATGTTTTTTCATTGCCCTTGTAGACAGATGAACATTTGGCTTGTGGCGTGCTATTACCGTCCCTTGTGTCCGCCAATAATGCTAGGGGCATAACCAAATCGCTGCTTACCGCTGAGTACTCTTAAAACTAGGTTCGAAGAAAAACATGTCACAGCACTCGGGTAACACCAAGTTCATTTCGAAGTTCAGACGGTGTGTTGTAGAAAAGATTTCTAGAAACCCACTGTGGGTGAGCGCAGTGGCTATATGTAGTATGAGTGAACTCTGATTTGATCATAGGCGGATTTTTTTTACCGCAGCTAATAGATATTATAACGTGTACCATGAGCTTAACGGCCGTCCTTTTAAATCGGAATCTGTCATTGTTTTGTGACAGAACTAGACAGGATGATGGCAATTATCCGTGTAGACTTAACATACACATGTCTTTTTTATTGTGTTACGCACATTTCCTCAATTGTTTTTGATTTTTCGTGCATGTTAATTTGGAACAGAATATGAATATGAATGGCTTTGTTTCACGAAAATTAAATTATATTTAAAAGCCTTCGTTAAGATTTTTCAAGTTACGTTTTTAAACTCGTACCAGTTTAGGGATTTTGATGAAATTCGCCATGGATATAGTTTGAATTCTGGGAAAGAAGGCTAAGGTTCACTCCACTCCTGAGTACAGGCCAGCAGAGTTTCGCAGAGTCTACCACCGGATCGGAATCGCGACCCACTGATGAGATTCGGTGAGAAAATAACTGGGATAACGTTTATGAAATTTGCATTTAAATAAAGACGTTAGTAATATTAACGCAGTGGATTTTTTTTAATATTCTTCATTATATAACTAGTGGTTTATTTTTAAACTATAATGTAGATAATATTATGCGTACGTCTGTTCACTTCAAAATAGATTATGAAAGTAATTTGCACTAATAATTAACAAGTAGATATATAATTTAATAGTCGTATAAAAAAGACGGTGGCTAAATTTTTATGATATTATATAGAATTTAAACCTTTCAAATTTTGCGAATTTATTGTTTAGAATAAGTAAGTAATTTATTACACGCTTTGTTTTTTTTTTTTTTTTTTTTTTTTTATTGCTTAGATGGGTGGACGAGCTCACAGCCCACCTGGTGTTAAGTGGTTACTGGAGCCCATAGACATCTACAACGTAAATGCGCCACCCACCTTGAGATATAAGTTCTAAGGTCTCAGTATAGTTACAACGGCTACACCACCCTTCAAACCGAAACGCATTACTGCTTCACGGCAGAAATAGGCAGGGCGGTGGTACCTACCCGTGCGGACTCACAATAGGTCCTACCACCAGTGGTTACGCAAATTATAATTTTGCGGGTTTGATTTTTATTACACGATGTTATTCCTTCACCGTGGAAGTCAATTGTGAACATTTGTTAAGTACGTATTTCATTCGAAAAATTGGTACCCGCCCGCGGGATTCGAACACCGGTGCATCGCAACAACGAATGCACCGGACGTCTTATCCTTAAGGCCACGACGACTTTGTGAATATTAGCTTAATTTATAATAATGATAATATGTGTAGCTTAAATTTCGATTACATTTCCATATTGGATGTTGCGGGCTGATATCTGTGTTGCAAATTGTACCTTGTTTACAATAAGGTTTCTTTAAATATTATATTAACCCAAAAATTCTTGAGGTGGAAAACTCAAAAAATACTACATAATTAGTCGTTTTATTTTTTAATTATTTGTCACTGTTTAGTTTGATTAGATTAAATACAAATGATTTGTATTAGAAAATTGCGTAGGTACGTGCAACTCAAAATTTTCGTAATACTAGACGAAATTGTTAAAATTAGGCTAAACACGCCGTAACTAGTCAATAAGTTAAGAATTTATAATATATATATATTGAAAATGTTGCAATGCAATTACAATGCAAGACAAATTGTAATTAGTGATGTATGAACTGGATGTTATGTATGTTAATTTTGTTCAGAAATAATAAAGTGCATAAATATTCAAGAACTTTTATTTTTTTTACTACAAAAATCGTTTTAATTTTACTTATACTGAAAAAAAAACCAGACTGGTTGTTTATAGGATTATGACGAATGCAGACGAAAATGAGATAATTCGATCGCTTTAGCAGATCTCATACATATTATTACATAAAACAGACTAGCTTAATTGTAATATATTATAACAATACTGAATTAATTTTAATCCATTGAAAACTATAGTCCACAAACATCACTCATTAAATACTGCATACAATCAAATTTCAAATTACGAAATAACTTTTTTATTATCTACAGTTATTTAGTTACGTTGTTAAAAATTAATTATGCAAGCTATAGTGATGTAGACAACGTAATTTGAATCTACTTGATTATAGAAATAATTTTATATATAGAAGTATATATACTGTGCGTTTTAGTAAATAAAATCATTTAACAAACGAATTTATACAAACTACATTTATAATTATTTAAATTAAATAACGTTATAAAAGTCTAACAATAGTCTATAACACAGTTCCATTCCTCCCTTATTATCACGAGTTACAATCAGTTCTATACCTTTCTTCGACATAATATTTTTTAAGTTCCAATTATTAAGATAAGCGTAATTTAACAGTTAAAGAAATTCACAATACAGCATCGTAATATTTATTAAAATGATTAATAACTATTAATTGCTGTAAAAAATAATGAAGCAATTTTGTATTATGAGTGAAACCGCCAACGGGTTTTCTAATAATATATGTACAATTTTATTGTTTTTATTTTAATTTAATGATTTTTCTTATTTACTCTACTATATAATTACAGAGCCCAAAATAGACTTGTATGTAAATTCCACTTATACGTTTGATATTCAATGTATTTTTATTTTATACATACTTATGTAGAAACATGAAATGATTTAATGATTTGTGTAAAATGATATAACAGGCATTTATTGAACAAAATTATACACTATAAAAAATGAAATGTTTGTGATTTATTTTTTATTTATTTTTTTACACTTAAAACATTGAATTATAGCAGCATGAGTGCCAAATCAAAAAATATAAACGCAACATTAATCAAATAATAGTTTGACAAAGATCTACTCATAATAGCTCAACTTCTCGATTAAATTAAGTGTATAATCTATGGCTCAACTCATACATACATCATCCTGCTTGCATCAAACGTCATGCATGCATCAAACGTCAAAACGATTTGACATTTACACTTCTTTATTTTTCTTGTTAAATGAAGAAACAGAATTGTAATATAGAGTTACGCGGTCGTTGTGACACGAGTTTTTTTTTCTAAATCACAATTTATAAAGTCATTAAATATTAGAATTATAAATACTTCGTTCAGTCCATACCGGCGACGTCCCCTCCTTTCCTGAAGTCAGCGTTTGCGTAAATCCCCGTTTTGTTTCTAAAGAGGGCACATATCACTGACCCCCTATCTCTGTACCGAATCATGCCGTGACCTTTCTCCCTTAGTCCTTTCACTACGTCCTGTGAAACGATTTCAAAAGTACCTTTAGTTAAGGACTTTAGTTAAGGAAGGAAGGTTATTTTTTGGTTATGTCTTACGGTAAAACTGTATTTTAAGTTGCATTAAATTATTTGGCATGGCAAGTAAAGTAGAGTGCAGCAGGACTAGCGTATACATTTTGTATTACATCAAGCAAACTGCTCCAAATAACATTATCGTTACTGATGGTAGGACCTCTTGTGAGTCCGCACGGGTAGGTACCACCACCCTGCCTATTTCTGCCGTAAAGCAGTAATGCGTTTCGGTTTGAAGGGTGGGGCAGCCGTTGTAACTGTACTGAGACCTTAGAACTTATATCTCAAGGTGGGTGGCGCATTTACATTGTAGATGTCTATGGGCTCCAGTAATCACTTAACACCAGGTGGGCTGTGAGCTTGTCCATCTATCTAAGCAATAAAAAAAAAATTCTATTCAATAAATCTAAATCGTAAGTTCATCAGCCTTGCGCGATAACCAACATTGTTACTTATTCCAAATTTCGGAAATCGTGATCGGAAATCGAATATTAACATAACTGATTTGTAAAAAAAGTTAATAAGTAAATTACAATAGAAGAAAACACAAAAAAAAAATATTTTACACAAAGCAATAATTCTGTAGAAGTGTTAAAATTATATTTGGAATCCAATAGATTTAATAATTTTCATTTTGAATATCATTAAAAAAATTCAATTATTATCAGCCTGTTGTATTATTATATATATGTAATATTGTCTTCAATACACAAATACACAAAGCAGAAGGAAACGGGAAGTAGGAAAAGTGACAAGTAATTTCAAGGGTGTTTTAATTCGTAAGTAGTTTACAAGGCAAGTAATACATTACCTCAATAATTCCGTACTCATATTCGATGTTCATAGGAAACAATTGGTGGTGTATTCGGGGGCTATCGACGGCTTCTTTGATTGTCTGACCGAACCATAGCTTGCCCATTGTCACCTAAAATCGTTTACGTCTAGATTAATCTCGATTACAATCTACGACCACTGCTCGACGTGCGCTGACTGATGTTCAACTTACATAAAAAATATTAGAATTTGTCGATTGGTTCTGTGGTGATTTGAAACGCTAAATGTTCTTAATATATTATCATTGAAATAGTGAACGACTTATTTTTATTTATTTCTTTATCCTTATCTTGATTGGTTGTGATGTTTGCCTAATTCTTATTTACATTTTTTGCCGCAAACTAATTATACTGGAGCGTAGATTAATTATTATTATTTTCCTAAGGCAATTGAATATTCTTCGTGATTTTTCGTACTGGGTTAGAAGTATTCAGGTTTATTTCAGGACTCTCTATATGTCTAGACTCTTACGCCTAATTAAATAAAAATATTGCTAAACTCTACTCACCAAAGCAATACCCGTTGTGATTTTGGTTCCTCCGGAGGCACCGATCACCATCTTCGCATTTCCATTCTTATCTACAATAATGCTTGGACTCATTGAAGACAACGGTCTTTTGCCTGGCGCTATAAAGTTAGCGGGCGAAGGCTTTAAGCCGAAATAATTAATGATTCCAGGTGATGAGAAGTCGTCCATTACGTTGTTCATCACAATGCCGGTGTTGAGGGTCGAAAAGCCAGCACCGTAGCTGAAAGAATAAACCGACGTATACATATATAAGTGGGGAGTGTTATTTTTATTAAATTTTTTCAGTATTTTTTTTTTAAATTTAGTTCCTTTAAGTCTGTTGCAGTGGCAACATTTTATTAGGTTCAGAAAGAGATAGCAGTTTAAGGTTAGAAAGGGTAGGAAGAAAAGAAAAAGTTTTAGAAAGACGTGTACGAAGTGATTGTGTAGTAAAATAAAGGATTTTGATATATTCATCCGCTTTTATTCATGAACCTTCCCACATTTATTATATAATTACAAAGATGGCGAGGTATTGCTATGCTACACACTTTGGTTGTTTTTGGGTTGGTAGTTGGTAAAATTTTTAATAATTGTAAAACTGGCGACAGATTTTGTGGCTTATGTCTGTGGAACCATACCACGTTATCATGGTGCAATAATGGTATAAAATACACCAGTTACGGCTGGCTCAGTAGTGTAGAAGGCTGGAAGAAATCATTGAAACCAAAGCAGTTGCGTCATTACAAGACTGTGACTAGGCATGGTAAGTTTTAATGCTGCTGTCAATATTTTCCGGAATTTTAACAATTTTACAAGGCTGTAAGAACAACGAAATAACTGTGACGGTTTTTTCACGCTTTTTTTACAATAAAAAATATTTTTTTACATAATTTTCAATTTAAATTTATTAAAATTTATTTTCTATTTTTTAGTTGAATTTTATAGCGTATTTTGTTAGTTTTTTTAAGCTATTATTTATTTTTAATTTTTTACTTCAATTTCAATTTTTTCAATATTTTTTTTCAATTTTTTTTTAAATACTGAATTGTCATCTTTCCTCGATAGATCTACAAAGTTTGAATGGAATCTGGCCGTTTAAAGTGGGTCAAAATCGCGTCTCAAGGAATCAGTTACAAACATACAAACATACATACAAGTGAAGCTAATATAAAGCGTGTAAAAATAAACTCACTAAAAGTTGATGGAACTGGTTACGGAAACAGCGTCCCCATTTGTCCCTATGATAGATATGTGAGCGGTCCCAGAATCGGGAGGATTATAATCTTCAGCTCCGTACGTTGCAGTATCGTTACTTGTCGATGAGTCGTTGATTTTCATACGGATTTCCGCACCATACTCCGGTTTGGTAACGTTATTTATTAACTGGAACACGAATAAATCCAAGTTTTTATGTCGAACCTCCTAAAGGTTCTTGTGGTAGTAGCCATGTCAAATCGTCTTTTCGCTTTAAAACTGAATAATCTCAAAACTTACTAATTTTACAGGAGAGGGTTTTAAAGGTTTAACATGTGATACTTTTAATATTAATCATCTTTGCAACATTTATTTTTTATCTTTTACGAGTTACGTTATCTGTCTTTTAAAGTAAGGTAAAATTATGTATTAATTTTGTTAATAGTAGTCAAAATATAGGTAAACTAAACAAAAAAACTAAACTACGCTCTTTTGACAGTATTTATGAGAAAAATACTGGTGATACCAAATGATTCTGCATATTAACTCAATTTCGAATATTTTTGGAAATTGTACACTTTTAATGCGAAAAAACGAAATCTGAATTTCAGCTACAATTAGCCTGTTTTTTGTTATTGGGTAAATTAGTTTACGGTCTGTCTAGTGTCAACTGGAGCGTCTATAAGCGCCAGCTGATCAACGTGCATTTATCTACTTAAGACATGAAGTCGAAGCCCCAATTGAATAGTTAGACGTATGTATTGTCAATGGCTATTCTTGTTCAAATGTGGTCATTTTTATTGGTAATATTTAACAATATTAACACTGAATTACCTCTTCCAAATCCAGGAACTCCATATCGCCCAATTTAGTGCGGGTCGCGTACGCGTATTTAAATGATTCTATTATTCTATGATAAGTGAGTATCATGTTTTCAGTGCTATTGATGCTGGCCGCATTGAAGCCGTACCCACTCAAGATGTTAAGTATATTCACGAGAATAAGCCCACTGCTGGGCGGCGGTGGGGTGTATAGAGTATCACCGTTGCCCAGAGGCACTGTCATGGGCTCTGTTATTTTAGCTCTGAAAAAAAATATTTAATTATTGATCTGTTTTTCCTCTGATAAGTGGATGAGTTCATAGAACGCATGACGTTGTGGATATCGGAGCGCAGAGAAATCATAAGGCGGGTATTTCCCTTTCAAGATTTGAATTTTAATGCAATTGAGATTTCGATTTCATGCTTAAGGCGGGTGGTGGTATTCACTGGGATCCGGTAATCCAGTAATACTGGGTTCCCCTGGTCTCAAAAAAGGAAAAATATTTAATGTGGCATCGATGGTTATGCTATCTGAAATTTCAATAAAATCCGTGTAATGTTTTTCGAGTTTATTGAGTCCAAGACAGATAATATCTGTGGTCCAAGAGGACAGATATAAAGCTGGAGAAGTTTTGATTTAAATTCCATCGTTCGCTGTATCATTCGCAGAATAAAATTAAATTGTCGCAAATTGTAATTAGTTCAGTTCCGGTTCCATTTTTATTTTAGTAGATACACATGTTCCAACGTAGTGTGAACTGACTGCTTCTTTGCGTTGACTGCGTGGTAAATTCATTTTTAAAATCCTAATATAGCTAAACGGATAACTACGCTATAAATCTTTTCTGGCAAAGCGTTTCCATAAATAGCCTTTGGAAGCTTTCGACATTTTCATAACGGGTTCTAAAGTATAGAATACCATTTAAGCAATATACCGTATGTTAAATAGTCTTTAAACGTGGAATTTAAGAATAAATGAGGATAATTTTGAAAAAAAATAAAAATAAAAATGATATTGTTCATGACGAAATTCCCCCACTAGGGCAGGAAAATAATGAAAATATCACATATTTTAAAAATTACGTGTCTCTGTTTTCTCTTTCGCAACAGGATGTACATATTTTGTTTTTTTTTTATTAAATTGTGTTAATGTACTATATTGTAAAACGTGTTTGCTGGATTTCTGGGAACAGTTAAAAATTGGTTGTTTACGTAAAATCACAGTTTTTAATCCTCACACAAAGATGGTTAAAGCATAGGTACAAAAATATTTGTTTTAATAATTGTCCAGAGAGGTTTTTTTATTTTTTTAATGCTTAGGTGGATGGACGAGCTCACGGCCCACCTAGTGTTAAGTGGTTACCGGAGCCCATAGACACCTACGACGTAAATGCCGCCACCTAACTCGAGATATAAGTTCTAAGTTCCAGTTTTAACAGTGCAACATCTGTCCTATCCTTCAAACCGAAACGCATTACTGCTTCACGGCAGAAATAGGCAGGGTGGTACCTACCCGTGTGGACTCAAGACGTTCTACCACCAGTAAGGTAATCGAAACACGTACGAAATAATGCAATCAAATTTAAAACGTAATAACGAAGACGCAAAGAAGAAATTATCGACCTTTTCATATCGGTTGGTAATATTCCATTACTAGTATAATTTATTGGGGTCGATTAAAACCTACTTATGTTGTCACTGTTTGTCGTCGTCTGCACACAATTTTTGTTTACGTTTTATCGCCATTTAAAAAAACAACCAATTATTAAAACGTATTCGTAATGTGCTCTAATAAAACTAGATTTACGTTTTATTATTGATGGTAGGACGTTTTGCACGGAATATCTAGTGGACTCTGGGAAAGACGAATCCGATAATTTTTGTTAAGGTTTCATCGCCATTAAAAAAAAACAATCAATTATTACGGCCTGGCCACGGGGATCGGCGGTGCGAACAGCGAAGCGGTGGACGAGGCGACCATTCGCGCAGCACCGTTTGCAGGCCACGGGTACTCACGTTCGCCGCCGCGACTAGTAAGGAAGTCCGACAGCGAAATGTCTATATCGAAATTATCTCGATATTGCTTACAAATTAATAGCTTTTTGGTTCAGGACCTATTATTTGGAAAAGATTGTGAAGTACATGATTTGAATAAGAATCGGAGTATACCTATAGATGGAGAATTCCACAAGAAGTACGAGAAATACTTTGGGTGGCTAGACTTCCAAATAGCTGGTCTAGCTAGTATTTCAGCAATATTTTTTTATTGCTTAGATGGGTGGACGAGCTCACAGCCCACCTTGTGTTAAGTGGTTACTGGAGCCCATAGACATCCACAACGTAAATGCGCCACCCACCTTGAGATATAAGTTCTAAGGTCTCAAGTATAGTTATAATGGCTGCCTCACCCTTCAAACCGAAACGCATTACTACTTCACGGCAGAAATAGGCAGGGTGGTAGTACCCACCCGTGTGGACTCACAAGAGGTCCTACCACCAGTAATTACGCAAATTATAATTTTGAGGATTTCATTTTTATTACACGATGTTATTCCTTCACCGTGGAAATCAATCGTGAACATTTGTTGAGTACGTATTTCATTACAAAAATTGGTACCCGCCTGATATTCGAACACCGGTGCATCGCTCAACACGATTGCACCGGACGTCCGTTAGGCCACGACGACTTTAAAAATATAAAATAAAAAATATAAAAATTTCGGCGTTCATTTTTCGCGGCGAAAACAACTAAACTCATTTAATCACTGCACTATTCGCCGCGACTACCACTCGACTCCGTGGCTCGCGCCGTCCGTATTCATGCATTTGTTTTGCTCGCCCGCCGCATCGCGCGATTCGCTCGGTACATTTCGCCGGTCGCTTCGCCGGTCGCCAGTGCGCGTGGCTTGTTAGGTACATTTCTATGCGCTTGTTTTAGTCGCTAGACGCTTCGCCGTTCGCACCGCGCGAATATTCGTATCGGCGAATGTCCCGTGGCCAGGCTGTTATACGTACTCGTAATGTGCCCTAGTAAAACTAGATTTACGTTTTACGTCTTGTGAGTCTGTACGGAATATTTAGTAGACTCTGGGAAAACGAATTTGAAGATATTCAGAAATAATTTATTTTTGGGAGAATTAAAAGTGTATTACTTTTTTACTGGCGGTAGGACCTCTTGTGAGTCCGCACGGGTTGGTACCACCACCCCGTCTATTTCTGACATGAAGCAGTAATGCGTTTCGGCTTGAAGGGTGAGGCAGTCGTTGTAACTATACTGAGACCTTAGAACTTATATCTCAAGGTGGGTGGCGCGTTTACGTTGTAGACGTCTATGGGCTCCAGTAACCACTTAACACCAGGTGGGCTGTGAGCTCGTCCACCCATCTAAGTAATAAAAACAAACATACATTAAAAATAAAAGAAAGCAAAGTTAAGCAATCCAGGCGCTTAGTAACAGAAATCGACGTAATTACTTGAGTACGCCGTGTAGGGCACCGGTGACCTACACGGCAGTCAAAGGATTAAAACGCGAGATTAAGCCGTATAGGCAGTTTTAATCATGTCTACGATTCGCGAATTCAAAGAAAATACCATAAAGTTCTGGCTTTAAATGTGGAATGGAATTTTCATTGATAAAAAAAAACGTTTTGCAATCTACATAATATAAATAGTTAAATAGCATTTTGCCATCGAAATTAGCGCCCTACAGTTGTTGTACTATTGCAATAGTTAATAAATTTGTATTTAGGCGTGGTTCTTTGAATATCACGGAAGGTTAATTAAAAATTCATCAAGGTTTTTTTCAATAGACACAGCCCATTGAGCTTCTCGCCGGATCTGCTTAGTGGGTCGCGATTTAGATCCGTTTGTAAATTCTGCGAAGCACTGTTCTTTGCAAGGGCTAGTGTTAGCAAATACTCTCAGGTTGAGCTCATCAGTACACCGATCCGTCTGGGCGTAGCTGCAATAGCCTGTTTGACTACCAGCAAATAGAATGAATTGAGTTCGTCCTCTTTTCATAATAACTAGAGGTCCCGCAGTAACCGAAATTCGACTATAATTAATTGGAATGGTAAGTTTGTACACTATTATGATTGTATTTTATACTTCTATAATCACAAATTTCGCGAAGACTACACTATAAAAAATATTAACAAAGACAAACAATATTTAATCTCAATTTGACAGCAGACGTCAAGAACAAAAGTTTGACAATAAATAATATGCATGCGTGTGTGCGTCAAATACATGGTATGTAGTGTGTGTAATGTTTTCTTTATTGATTTAATGTATCTTTTATGCATTATTTAAAAATAAATATTAGCATTGTGCACTTCTTCTCTATATTCTCTATAAGTGTGGAAAATTTCATACTCCTCCGTCCGCGCAATTTTCGTAAAAAGGGGTACAAAGTTTTTGCTTCACGTATTAATATATAGATAAAAAAATACAATGTTATTAGAGTTTGCAGTTGTTAACGTTTACAAAAACAATTGTTCTAACATTGTATTAATGAGTAATCGTTTGTTTTTGAACAGTTGTATTCATTGCGTATTCATTGTTTGAAAACGTTATTATGATTTTATTGTGAAAATGAACTAGCATTGTTCCGGCAGTTTAATAGAATTATGATGAAATATGGAATAACATATCGTCATGTTTTACATGCTCGTGTAACATGCATGTAAATATATTTTTCATGTATTTTACGTCATGTATTTTAACTATACTGAGACCTTAGAACTTATATCTCGAGGTGGGTGGCGCATTTACGTTGTAGATGTCTATGGGCTCCAGTAACCACTTAACACCAGGTGGGCTGCGAGCTCGTCCACCAATCTAAGCAATATTTTTTTTTTTTTATATCGAATGTAGAATGAATTTTCGGTCTACTTGCTCTTAGTGGTTACCGGAGTCCATATACATGAATGAAAATATCAATGTCAATGACCGCCCAACTTGAGACACGAAATTGATGGCTCAAATGAGTCTTGTCTACTGTACTATCGCTAGAAAAACCAGGTTTTAGTATACCTATACATGTCCGTAATTAAAATGATGCTTTTCGATGCTTTGGCTGTTTTAATGACATTATAAGTACCCATAGTATTCCTATGGTAACTATCTATCGTAATACTAAGATCGACATACTAAGGTTAAAAAAGTTATTAAATTGTATCAATGTTCTTATATAAACGGTAAGCTGTTTCTTTGACTTTATAGTTTACTGACGAATGAAGTTTGTTAGCAATTGAACGCACTCATAACCTCAATATAATATTATATACTTACAACAAAAAATATATTTTGTAAGCATTTCGGCGCAGTTCAATGACATTTTACTAAGTCGGTACATTTGAGAAATTTATTGTATTAGTGTTTAAATTTGAATTTGGAAGTTTAGTTTTAAATTACCTTGTTTTCGGCGGATAGTAAGTAAACAGTACACAATCTTTTTACTTCATCTATATGCACCAATATATGTATGTACATATATTGTATGTACATATATTGGTGCGTAGCTATTTTACTAGGAAATACCTGTTTTTTTAAAATCCAATTTAATTATATCACTCTCTATAGCATCTTAATTGGATACAATTTGTTTAAAAGAGATTTTTGTTTAAAATTATTTAGAAAATGACATTGTGCTCTATGAAACACAATGGGAATACCCGGGAATACATACGGGACATTTTATATAACATGTATTGACGAGAGATACAATTATTGAATAACTTTAAAATGCCAACTTTTTTCTAAATCACTTCTTTTACTAATTAATTATTACCATTGTCTGCTATTATTACCATGAGTCTGTATAAATGTGCACTGTGGGCCTAAATTACTATGGCGACCTGGCATTCCCCTTTGACTGCTTATTTTTTATGTACATTTATTTGGCAAAAAAGTACATACAGGCATAATTGACTCACATCACAAGTGGTCAAGAGGTTCTACCACTAGTAACAATAATAAAAAATAACAATAAATAAATAAAATAAAGACATATATGTAGCAAGAAGGCGTTTACATTACAATTTACCGTGCTTACGAAAACATATAATATTTAAATGTTATATGCAGACAATGATCACACAAATAAAACAGGTTAATAAAAACTTCTTATCGCAGTCGATTTCGTCACATTTAATTACTTTATTATTTGAAAACAAACTGAAATAAATATTTATAAAATGTCCGCGCGTTTAATATTTTGATAACGTGTTTATGTAAACGTTATCTTAACAGTATTTTGTTATTTTTCATATCACATTTTTTGTTGTTTACAAAGTATGCTAAATGCGATCAATCATTAAAGTTTAAGATTAGCTTTGCATGATTATTATTGTTTTTTTTTTGCGTTGTATTTTATTTTATGTAATGTTTGTTTATATTATGTAATGGTTTTAACGCAATTTTATAATTTGTTTTTCCTTGGCTTTTCTAAAATATCTTCTAATTAGGTCATAAGAAATTGTTGAGAATTAGAAATTAATCACTTATTAAAACTTAACTAGAGGTCCCGCAGTAGTCGAAATTCGACTATAATTAATTGTAATTGTAAGTTTGTACACTAATATGATTGTATTTTATACTTTTATAATCACAAATTTCGCCAAGACTACAGTATAAAAATATTAAAAAAGACAAACAATATTTAATTTTTTCTCAATTTGACAACAGACGTCAAGAACAAAAGTTTGACAATAAATAGTATGCATGCGTGTGTGCGTCAAATACGTGGTATGTAGTGTGTGTAATGTTTTCTTTATTGATTTAATATATCTTTTATGCATAATTTAAAAAAAAATTAGCATTGTGCACTTCTTCTCTATATTCTCTATAAGTGTGGAAAATTTCATACTCCTCCGTCCGCGCAATTTTCGTAAAAAGGGATACAAAGTTTTTGCTTCACGTATTAATGTATAGATAACAGGTAAAGGTGTAAATATTCTTTTAACGAACCTAGCGATTGGACAGAACAAATTACGACGAACATCAATACTTTATTATTAAACTAGATATGTTTTGAGTTTTTTGTCATTATAGCTATATTCATTAACTATCCGATAACGTAGACATAATGAAATGGCTGACTGACTGAATGACATGAAATACACTGATTTGTTGTAAACCTCCAAAATTGTACAATGACAATCTTGCCTATTTCTACCATAAAACAGACGTTCTTTCAGTGTTTGAAAAGTACGTTGTACTTGATAAATACAGTAAAAGCTTTGAGCGTATTGTTATCCGTGAATATGTCGCGAATACACTAAACGCTAATTAATATGATTGTAAGGGATACATTCCAAGATGGCAAAAAAACAACGTTTTTATTGTGTTGTTTAGATTTTCAATTATATCTAATGGTTACGATTGCGATGCTTACAAGGATTTAATAAACTTAGTAATAGTTTTTAAAATGACCTTCAATAGCAATTGGTGTTTAGCTGGGGCGTTAATAATTTGCCTTTCGATAATAATACAATTTCTAGCCCATCACCCATCGTGGGTGGAGGCATTCACATTGCGATACCTATGATAATCAACTAAATGTCTCTATTAAGCATTCAATACTGGCTACTATGCGCACTCTTCTACTCGTGGATAGTAATGTAAAATAAATAATATATCCCTCAAGTACCGTCAATAGCTTTGCAATGTTTCATTGCAAACTGAAGACACGTACGTACAAATAGTACTTATAATGTGTAAATTTTTAAAATACTTAGTATGTTATCGGAACCTGTTATTTAGTAATAAGTCCTTTTTCGTGTTGATTGATCTTTATATTTGAATTTAAAACTCAGGCGCTTGTCCCAAACACGGTAATCCATTAGTGTCTAATACGACACGTATTTACCCGATTTTTATTAATAGCTTAATAAAAACTTCAAAAATTTTTAACTATTTTGTTTACGTATTTGGTTTTATCGTAAAAAAATATGTTCATAAATTTTAATGCTATGTTTACCAATTTTATTTAATGAGCTCCAGTGAAGAGAGACTCTCATGATTATACATATTAATTGATGATGAGTGACCTTTTAGTGTTAAGTGACACTACAGATTCACGTTGGCCGCGTTATAAGGAAAATAAAAACTTACTCATAATTTCTCATGTCTTCAGCGGTGATAATACTTCCGATCCTTTTCAGGTCTTCCACGAAGTCTTCAGCCAAAGTGCCGTTGTACAGGTCGTCTCCGCCGTTCTTGGCTATCCTCTTGAACGTATTGCAAAGGGCTTCACTTGGCTTCACGATTGTTCCTGGTCTATGAAACCTCTCCATTGAAGAACTGTAGTACATTTTCCTGAAGGGAGAATCCATTTTAGTATACCACTGTGTTTATTTACTTACCGTTCACTCAATATCGTTCAAGACTTTTTCTGATCGTAGTCAATGAAACAAGTGATCGAAAGGCAACATTTTAACACATTACGCGAAATATCTATACTAATATGTAAATCTACAGTGGTTTTTTACGGATGTTCCGTTATAACTACTGAACAATGCATCCGATTGACTTGAAACTCGGTATCCATGTAGAAAATACATGTACTTAATGGATAGGCTAATATTTATATGAGTGTTGGACTCCCTACACCGGTTGCGGGGGCGTTAATGATGATAATCTTTGTGGGGGTGAGAAATAATAATGTTAATTTTAAATGCCCATCGAAGCGGACGGGTACAGCTAGTACTCTATAAGATCATACGAAACAAGTCTATGGTACAAGAGATTCTTAGTCAGCTCGTCTAACTGCTCCCTGTTTCACCATTCGCAGCTGGACTACGTACCGTACTAATGGTATGAAATTTTGCAATATGCGAAGTAATTATCATGTGTACTCGTTAGAACGGCAGGTAGTCACTTTTTCGACCGTATTGCAGCTTCGACTTGATGTCCGAAGATAGACGGGGGCGTTTACTTCTGTTGTTGTTGTTGTTGTTCTGGCCAGGAGCCATGAACCTGATGTTAAGTGAGCTCATATATTTACATAATTTGATTAAGAATACGCTATGAGAGGATAAAAAAAAAAATATTTATGTAATTCAGTGTTAGAACGAAACTATCCCAGTTTAAGGTGTATAGTTTTCAATGAGGTCGATGTAAGGCATAGTTCGATGGTGCTATATCGACTGTAGGACAACCTCCTTTCTCCAATCTTCGTGGTCGGCCGGTGGCGTCTCTGCTGCTCCGCTCGCATGCATGCCCTTCCAAGACCCACGAGAAGAACAAATAGGGATGTGCGCGTTATAGTGTTTAATTTTCCTCAATGTAATGTGGACTTACGCCAAATTGACATCATTCTTCACGTAGGCTCGTGCTTTGTCCAAGGCGTCGTACATGGGTTTGGAAAGTGGGAAGCCCTCGTTGCATATCTGCAGGGTTGGCTCGATTAAACTGTCCCAGGGTAGTTTGCCCCAGCGCCTGTGTGCTGCCCACATACCACGTAGCTCCCCGGGAACTCCAACGGCTAGCGGACCTGTATTCAAATTAAGGCGCTGTTTAACTACAGTACCGGGGGATAAATGCAATATTAACATCGACCTTCGGAAAGACATAATAGGCTAATTTCGACTTATTAGAGCGTTATGTCTGTCGCATACTATGTGCAGGGACGTCTTAAATTAGGCTGGGGCCCTTGGGCACACAAGAATTTGAGGCCCTTTTGGAAAGTAAAAAAAGCGAATTATAATAACATTTTTTTACTGAGTATGACCATTTATTATAGGCAATCAAATACAGTATGATATAATATGTCGTTAGTGATATTAGAATGCTGCTGGTTTTTTGGTTACGATCACGATAACGGAAACCGTTATCGTGATCGCTAGATGGTGTACTGAGTAAATTAGGTAGGATGCGTTCGGAAATATTATTAATTAGTACAGAATAGGCGCAGTCATCGATATAAAGTGTAATGTGCCCAACAAAAATGTTTTGCGAATAAATGTGTGGGAGAAATTGTCCGGCCTTCGGGGCCCCCTGAGAATGGGGACCCTGGGCACGGACCCCGTGTGCCCTTATGGTAAAGACAGTATTGACTATGTGACGTTTGTCAGTCGTTGTTCAAATAGGGTTGTGCGATACTAATATTCCCGGATATTGAGTCCTTTCCGAAGGTCGATGTGCAATATTTATCGTGAGGTACTGTACGAGATAAACAAAAAGTAGTGCTTTGATTGTCTAGTTGTACGTGATGCTATTGAATAACTTAACACAAAAAATACAGCAAAAATAAAAGAAAATGAATGAGATCATGAACTCGACATTTTCGAAAAAGGTATTTTGTTCGTCAATAATAAAGAATAGCCAAACGAACTGATTAAACAAACTGCGTCGTACCATTTAAAATAATCAGTGATAATAAACAAAATATGTTATTCAAATTAAATTGATAGCTAATGTTTAATTTTAAACCGGTTAATATTTAAATGTAATTTTAGATTTCGATTGATTATAAAATCTTTAATATTGATACCGGGTCTAGGTAAATACTAGGTATAAAAATAATCAGGTGCAACATTAACAAAGTAATCCAATTTTTAATGAAACTTTAAGCTGATGAGTGACTGCATTTAGTCAAATCTCGATTTGACAGTCGTTATTTTGGGAAATAATCTCAGGCATGACCTGTTCGAATTGAATGAACGATCCGTCAAGATTCTGACAGCTTACGGGATCCAGGACAAAATATTTGCGTAAATACTCTATGCATGAAACTTACGCGAGATACATGAGTGAATGTTTTAATGCATTTATGAAAGTCGTATTATGGCTAGTTATCTATAGATCTTCTTGGTCTGGAATAATATTAAATATTTGTTCTTAATTTCCTATACGCCATAAGGGTTTTACACGGTCCGTTTTTTTTATATGGGATGGCGTGCGTGTAGTGCCATTTCTCGTAGACACTTCAAGGCTCACGAGAAACACAAAAGACGGGAATTAATTCCAGGATCAGGTAGGTAGGGAAATTGAATTCTCGAAACGTAATGCAAATAAAAAAAGAATAAAGAAAAGCGATTTTATTTAGTGGGAATGAATTCTGTTCGGTTGGTTTTTTTTAATGCTTAGTCGGATGAAGAGCTCATAGCCCGCCTATGTGAAGTGTTTACCGGACCTCATAGACATCAACAAAGTTAATGTCGCCTAATCACCAACCTTGAGTTCTAGTATAACGACTGCCCTTCCCTTCTTATCAGAACGCATTACTGCTAAAACTAAAACGGCCTTATCATCAGAGACGAGTGCAGACAACCAATTCCAGATAACCGTTAGAAAATCCATAGGCAGGAAGACTAATTAACAGTGTCTATATTTTTGTATATAATTTTTGCCACGTACCATCCGGCTATGGAATGAGCTCCCCTCCACGGTGTTTCCTGAGCGCTATGACATGTCCTTCTTTAAAAGAGGCTTGTGGAGAGTATTAAGCGGTAGGCAGCGGCTTGGCTCTGCCCCTGGCATTACTGAAGTCTATGGGCGACGGTAACCACGAACCTCACGACGGCTACTCAGGTGGGTCGTATGCTCGTCTGTCTACAAGGGCAATAAAAAAAATGTAAGTATGTCTAATTCGGGCGACAATTACACCGCAACAAAGTCTATAGAGTCATCTGTCAAGTTCAGATCGCACAATGATTCAAAAGAATAGAATACAACCGTCTGATATCGGTAGAGAGATAATCATTGGCACAATTGCCAACCTCAGCCTCGAGGCGCATTAGCTGAATACGACGACTGGTGAAACCGTGTAGATATCGGTACGAACCAGATCCGAGAGAAAGCTTTTTGGAGAAATCCGTGACGTTTGACTGTAACAAGAGCTCAGATTTCAGACTTAGGCTTGGTAGTGGCTAAATTGTTATATTTACTTATTTATTTACACGCGAAGTATACATTTACTTATGTATTTATATGGTTTATTAAACTGTTTAGTTGATGCTCCCTATAAATTATTATTAATAAGGAGTCTTGTAATTGGTGGTTTTTTTACCTATGCTGTTAACCTGGGGCCTATGCCAGTACCGGGTAACCGGGCGAGTAGGTGAGCTCACGGGGCTCTAACCTGAGGATGTTGCTAACACAAGCCCTTGCAAGAGCAGTGTTCGCAGAATCTACCACCAGATCGGAAACGCGACCCACTGAGAATCCGGCGAGATACTCAGTGGACTGTGTCTGTCAATTTGCTCGGTGAACCCTTCGTCGCAAGCGACGGGTTCGACGGAAACAGTGACCTGTGCTTGAGGTACCTAAAACCACCAATAGTGAACCGGGAGGAGCCGAAATGACGTGAGGATCCGAAGTGATTACAACAGATATACACATCATATCACGTGGAAACCGTCTCCTACCTTGAGATATGAGGTAAAAGTGTCAATTATGTTACCCTAGCTGTTATCCTTGGCTTCGTGCGCGTGGTTATAGAAGGAAAAGTGTCCACGTAGTTTCCCGTGATATTGAAATATTTTTTGGGGTAAAAGGCCTATGTCACTATCTCGATCCAAAACTAATACTTTAAAAAAAACCATGTCATGCTATTGCTTTGTTTCGACGTGGAAGAAGGACAACAAACAAACTTTCACATTTATAGTATTAGAAATGGTATGGAAGTATTTATATAGGTATAGTATAGATATGAGCTGTGTTGTTTACGTACATTTGTAGTTACTAGAGGTCCCGCAGTAGTCGAAATTCGACTATAATTAATAAGAATTTTAAGTTTGTACACTGTTATGATTGTATTTTATACTTCTATAATCACAAATTTCGCCAAAACTACACTATAAAAAATGTTAACAAAGATAAACAATATTTAATATATTCTCAATTTGACAACGGACGTCAAGAACAAAATAAATAGTATGCATGCGTGTGTGCGTCAAATACATGGTATGTAGTGTGTGTAATGTTTTCTTTATTGATTTAATGTATCTTTTATGCACTATTTAAAAAAAATATTAGCATTGTGCACTTCTTCTCTATATTCTCTATAAGTCTGAAAAATTTCATACTCCTCCGTCCGCGCAATTTTCGTAAAAAGGGATACAAAGTTTTTGCTTCAGGTATTAATATAAAGATCTATTGGAAAATATTTAAATACGTATAATTACGCATGTATTTACATGATTTTAACTTGCATACTATTTAAATTAAGAGTGCGATCTTGTATTTGGCCTATTATTATGAATTACTGCATCTATAACTAGATCTGAAATACATACTTTCCTTTCTTGGCTATTTAACGGTCGTATGGAAGAGATTGCTTTTAGTGATAAGTTAGCTCATTGTAGGTATTTTAATGTTTTTCGTTTATAGCAATGTTATTTCTAAATTAAGTCAGAGTTAATCACGGATATTATGAACTATGACATATTTTATGAAAATTACAAAGTTACAAATACACTTATAATCTTTTTTTTTTTTTTTATTGCTTAGATGGGTGGACGAGCTCACAGCCCACCTGGTGTTAAGTGGTTACTGGAGCCCATAGACATCCACAACGTAAATGCGCCACCCACCTCGAGATATAAGTTCTAAGGTCTCAGTATAGTTACAACGGCTACCCCACCCCTCGAACCGAAACGCATTACTGCTTTACGGCGGAAATAGGCGGGGTGGTGGTACCTACCCATGCGGACTCCCAAGAGGTCCTACCACCAGTGATTACGCAAATTATAATTTTGCGGGTTTGATTTTTATTACACGATGTTATTCCTTCACCGTGGAAGTCAATCGTGAACATCTGTTGAGTACGTATTTCATTAGAAAAATTGGTACCCGCCTGCGGGATTCGAACACCGGTGCATCGCTACACACGAATGCACCGGACGTCTTATCCTTTAGGCCACGACGACTTCAAATTTTATGGACATTACAAAGTTACAAATACCCCTATAAGTAATATACCCTTTTAGTCGATAGTTATGGCAATCGAATTATTTCCGGAACGCCAGCACCACCTGGGATTCCATCCTAATCTTAGTTATTATAATTATATTTATATAGTTATCATATTTTAAATTGGAACGCTATTGTAATGTTAAGATTAGATCGAATCAGAAGATTTATCAGACAGAAGTATCTCTTAGCCTTCATAGATTACACGAAATGTACCTGTATATATCAATAAAAAATAGTGTTTGTATGTATGTTTGTTGCATAGACGTTTCTAATTCATATCAAATCAAATCAAATCAAAATCAAATCTAAAAAAATTTATTCAACATAAATGAAAGTACATACTTATACATATGCTGTTGGTCCTCAAGGTAGGCTTCGTCCTAATGACATTATCATACGATAGAAAGCTCATGTTTTTCTACAATTATCGACAGTGACAGCGGAGTCCGATCGGGTTGTACCAGTTTGAAATAGTTAACATTGCTTTTAAAATAATAATTACTAACGGGTATAGTAGAACCTGTAGAACTAGCTGACGCTGATGTTCTGACCGATTTCAGTAATAATCGTATGTGATTTTATTGGATGATTTTGTATTTTCTAAAGAAGAAAAAAACAGTATTTTGATCTTTTCAAATAACCGAATTTGAGCAATGAAAAAAATGTATATTCGTAGTCATTCTGAAGTGGTGTCGCTTATAAACGAACACTTTTTTCTTTTTTTTTTTCTTTTGTAGTATGAAAGATTAATCATTACGATTAAATGTTAATCGTGAACATTAATCTACTACGGAACCCTACATGCATTTTCCCGATTTTGTTAAACTTTGCTGATACCGAAATAAGCAGCTTAATCCTATCACACCATCTATAACGTAACATCAAAACTAAATAAGACGACATAGAGTTCAATATTGAATACCTACATATTAATCAGTTCCGCAAAATAATTTGTCATTCGTATTTCGAATAACACTTGTGTCTTTGTCTTTTGTTATTAGTAAATAAATCATGTCAATGTACGATTGAATTCAATAAAATTTCCGAAAAGCACACATCGTGTTCAAACAGACATCGGACTCTGTGAACAGAATAAGGACGTGCAATTTTTTATGAATTTAATTTAATATTTAAAAATATTAATATTATATATTCAAAATTCTCTGATTTGCCTATGATTTATAACAGCGCAAAGTTGTGTCTTGATCATTTAGTAAAAAGCACAAAAGATATTAATTATTGCATTTCTCTTAAAATGCGAAAATAATTTTAAGTATGTAATTGTAAGTATAATTAAGAACATGATCAAAATAATAGGAAGAATAGCCTTGTAGGTAGCAATATACATTAGTATATTTCATGTAATAATTTGGATTTTAATGTTCACATACATTAACATGTCGGATGTTGATTCAATAATTGACTGTGCGGGAAAAGGAAAATGTATTATTTATTGAATAATATGATTACCTAGGACTAGACTAGGCCTAGACTAGGGTTTTAGTCAATATGATATTACTCAAATATCAAATTAATCAATTCAGAGAGTAACAAATCTGAAATTCAACAAAACTGACATAAGTATGCGTACTTAATAGAAATTATTATCTACAGTTTTAGAGAAACAAGTCAGTAAAAGATTGTAGTTTAATTATTACTCACTAATTTCATAAGTTCAAGTTTAAGTTTGATTAAGTAATAATGAGAAAAACTAAAAATAAAACTGAATGTCTTACGAAAAATAATTCTTTTTTTCCACTATATAAAGTGTCCTCGCAAAATCATTCCAAATTATATACATTATTAGTAATTGTAAATAATAGTACTTCAATCACAAAAAAATATAATTTATTTTCGAACGGCACCTCTTTTTAAGTCAATATTTCTTTAAATAGTGTTCGTTCTAGTTCAGAACAATAACATAAAAACAAATAATATTAAGCACATGATTATTTCATACCTAAAATCGTATTGAAAAGGAATGATTACGGTGATAATTTGGTTTTATTATTCATTGATAACGTTATATTTTTTTGGGTCAAACACAGTGTTAATAACAAAGCATTTGTTTTACATTATTGTACTGGTTAGGAAGACGACCTCAATACTCGTTTGGGGTTCCGGTTACCTTGGACATCACGACGTGAATTATGCCACCCGCTTTGACACATGAGGTCGCATTCTCAATTGTACAACCACGTGAAGAAATGGGGTGATGCTCTGTGACCTATGTCACTCCAAAGTTAAATATAGTACATAAATATAACATAGTATATATAGTACATATACATATATAGTATATAGACAATCGAAGGGATGATAACGAAATATTGTTTTAAATATCTGATTTACGAACGATACTAATCATTCTGAAAAACGTGTTTCTTACACAATTTACTCTTATCTAGAAATTCGTTAAAATTTTTTTTATCGCTTCATTAATATTTCTGAGTCACGTATAATCTTCGTGACTACATTAAAATACATGGACTGTGTCAAAATGATTTCACAAGTTGATTCTATTGTTTCTGATTCACGATATTAGTAATTTTTCGTTCACGTAAATTGTTTCATTTCAAGGAACTGGTAAAGATATTTTTCAAAATAATCCAGTTCCGTTTTCTTCAGTGATAACAAAACGACGAAATAAAGAATAAAATTTAATATGTAAATGATTCTAAATGCCAGTGATTATGGTCGAATTTCGATTTTTCAACGGAAACGATTTCATTTTAATATGATAGCATACCTTTAGAAGCCTTTGTGAAGTCTCCGTTGAACATGTCAACAGTAGCGGCGGCAGGAGCCTTCTCCCTGGCTATCACGGTGTACGCCTTCTCCTCTTCTTTAATATAAACGGTCATGAAGAATCCACCCCCCAGCCCCATGCTCTGCTGATTCCGAAGACTGTTGCAGAACATGGCGGCGATCGCTGCATCCACTGCCGAACCATTCTTCAGCAGTATTTCTCTATTGAAAACATTCCATTTTATTAATACGCTTTTATTAGCTTCAGACGTGTATGTATGTTTGTAACGGAATCTTTGAACATGATTTTGACCCCCTTCAAAACGTCGGATTAACTCGAAATTTGGTATACTTATTCAAGACCGATGACAATTCAATAATAAAAAAAATTTGAAAAAATTGAAATTCAACTAAAAATAGAAAATAAATTTTAATAAATTTGAATTAAAAATAGTGTAAGAAAAAGTGATTTTATTGTCAAAAAGCGTGGGGTGCTTTTCAAGATATTATCAAAATAACCCTTCTACTCATATCTGTTCATAAAATATTTATAACTACTTATACCATGCACTCCACGCTTTTTTTTACAATAAAATCATTTTTTCTTACACTATTTTTAATTCAAATTTATTAAAATTTATTTTCCAATATTTTAGTTGGATTTTCTATAAAAGCGTATTTTGTTAGTTTTTTTAAACGATTATTTATTCATTTAAAGTTTCGTAAGAATCAGATACATAATTAGATATGTTATATTTAAAATATACAAAGTCACCAATAGTTTGTTGACGTCAGTGCCTACAAAAACATTTATAAAGAAAAGCTACGCAAGCAATAAATAATATGCTCATCAATATTTATAGTTTCTGAAAACGTCTGCTTTTATTTTGTCAAATTAATTAATACGCAAATTTGTTAAATTCTATTTGTGTATTCATCTATTATGACTATATCGTTGCACGGCAATTTCACTTGTTTTTTCATGAATATAAGGATGATATTTGGACTGCCTACGTTAAATTCCGGTTTGTACCTTTTGTTTTGTTTTGTTAGTGACATGGATATTCTATTTCTAAATGCAATGCAAGCTTTTCTCGCTCTTTCCTATTTATATCAGCCGGTTCGAGACTTCATTTACCTAGTTTTATTAGTGCCAAGGAAACCGACCTAAATATTTTATACGCGGTAAATAAATAGGAACATGAAAAATATGCGGAATACGCGAGTGGGTTGATATTTCATCAGGTTGTTTTATATCAACTAAGCTCCGTCTTTTTTCTATTGGGCATATGCTGTCCCTGGCAACCCTGGAGTATGTATAAGAAGCCCACTTATACTGATCCAGTCTATCTGCGAAGCACTGCTGTTGCTAGGGTCAGTGTTAGCATCACTCCGGTTTGAGCCCCGTGAGCTCACCTTTTTTTTTTTTTTATTGCCTTTGTAGGCAGACGAGCATACGGCCCACCTGATGGTAAGTGGTCGCCGTCGCTCATGGACGTCAGCAATGCCAGGGGCAGAGCTAAGCCGCTGCCTACCATAATCACCTACTAGTTAAGGTTACGCTGAAATGGCCTCTCAAGGCTATCAGTTTAGGTAGGATAAAAAAAATCTGTCTATTTCGAAATATTATGTCTTTATAGATATATACATTATATGTATATAGGTGTAAAAAAGTTGCATTAAAACACATAGTCTTATAAATATCTAGTAAGTATATTAAGGCAAAATTATCAATTTTAGTAAATAAAAACGTTTAATTAGTTTATTGCAGAAATAGGTGAACTAGTTCACGATCCGTTTGGTGTTAAGTAGTTCCCAGAGCTCATAGATATCACAATGTGAATTCTGCGAGCCGTTTTGAGTTAGAAGGTTGAAATTTCAATGTTATTGTGCATTATAACGGCTGTCCTGCTCTTTGAACCGAAACTAATGTCTGCAAAATTAGCAGGATGGTGTTTACTACACATGCGGGCTCACGACACGTCCGGCCATCAATAAAATTTCATTTAAATTGTGACTTAATACACCTAAGCTTAAACCGATACTCTTTACGATATTATTAACAGAAAATGACTCACGGCACCCATTTATTTACCGATAAATTTAAATATGTTTTCTCGAAATAACTGCGTACCTCATGTTTACATAAGACAATGTTTACTAACACTATACTATTCACTGGGAATTTATTGGCTTTTTGTTAGTGGCTCATCATCACGTGATGGTGAGTGGTTATAATACCGTCGCTCATGGATGTCAGCAATGCCAGGGCAGAGCCAAGCCGCTGCCTACCGTTATGTAGCTTATTTGACTTTATAGTGGATGGGCTTATCCAACTTTTTCTTAACTTCACTATTTTATGTCTGTTCTATAGCTTTCAAACTTAGTTTTTAGGTTAATTTGATATATACCTAATGTATATAGAGATAAGATATATAGAAGTATAATTCTAAGTTAAAAAGTAAAAATTATTATTGCTAAAAAAGTAGGTAAAATGATTGATAAATTTCGAGCTAAAATATTAACAAATCCATTATTTTTAGAAACTAAATAATGTAGCAAAAGCAACGGGAAGGCTTAGAACAATTAGTAGAATTAGAGTAATATAGAATGAAGACTTTTATATTATTAAATCGAACATTTTAATTCTAAACTACTCAATAACTCTAATTCAATATCTCGTATTTCAATTCCAATGTTCGTATGTTCAAACACATATTGATATCGACAGATATCAGATATTTATATTTTTGGGAAGGGGAGACTAAAACAGGGTAAAAAATTGTTTTTCTTGATGTAAACAGTTCAACTTTAGTACTCATGTAGCTGAATTCAATTTACCTCATAAGGAATTTAAACCTAGATGAAAATAACTTGTACTAACATAGTACAACATAACTAAAGTGAATGGTGCGATGTTTTTAAGATATGTAAATAACTATTGATACGTTCCATTATGTACCTATCCAATTGTGTATGTGTCGGTAATATGTGTTTGTTACTTTATTAATCTAAATATTACTTTGTAATAGCTGCAGCTGTGTTATTGAAATGCTATTGTTTTTGTTTTACAAAGATGCAAGTGTTTTATCGCCGTTGTTGGCGAACACACCTGGAATTTCATATTCCAATAAGATACAAAAATATGAGTTTATTAATTTTCGGTTAGTTTGTCTTTTTTGTTTATGAACATAATACATTTCCACCGCTGGAAACACGTTTGTATTTTCTACGACGCAGTTTGATCGAGTATCGTAGCGATGATAAACAGTGCGACAAGGCCAGCTACCTCGCTGTCTGCAGTCTTCACTCAAGGTTACCTTTGTGTATAAACATAGGCCAGTTGGCGTTTCTAATAGTACCTAATCTGCGAGGCGCGCACACGGCAACGACCTCGCCGCCGCCGCCCATACCGCTCCAAGAGATCAATAATAAACACATCTTATGTAACTATAATTTATTAGTCTTAAAATTAATTATTACAGTCCATTGAGTATCTCGGAGAGATAAATTAAACATATAATAATTTTACTAGGAATAATAACACAGCAGTTCCGGGCTCACGAGCCCATTATTCGAGATCAGACACTGGAACGGTGTTACGTCCAAAATATACCGACTTACTGCTTGGCTCATTTGTGGCGTTGTCCCGTTCTAAATCGCAGCCTCTGTGAGTGGGCGAAGTAGAAATTTTGTGTGAGCAAAAAACGCCTTGGATGTTCCATCGATCTCTGAGACGAGCATCCACCCGAACACTCCTCGGGTATCCGCAATAGCGTCCTCCTTTCGTTTGGCAACTCAAAAGTCCTTCTGCTAGCCATAGTTGTCTATTGATCAGCAATCCATCTAGTGTTTGGTGTTTGAAGTCTTCTTGTTGTGCTCGGCGTTCATGAGTTTCGTGACGATCTTTCTCGAATGCCCGGACGGATCGAAGTGGTTGGTGTGTTCAGACGCTTCTTTCTTGGTGCGCTGCTTACCACCGTGGCCCGTGAAAATGTGCTTGTCGTGGTCGAAATTGTAGTAGTCGTATTCGTCAAAGAATGCTTCTGACATATTTACGTTTGGCATTTGGTATTAATATTAAATACAGAAATCACAACGGAAACGTCGCGTTGACAGTGTTACTTTGAATTTTGTCGGACAAAATGTTCGTAGTGCTAGTTGAGCCGCCGGTTATATAGGCCGACGAAGACACGTCATTGACCGCATGCGCGTCGATAACATTCTGGAAATGTGATTGGCTGTTGCAATCGCAACGAAGTTTGTGCGAGCGCTACGACCCGGTTTTGAGTCACCTTCTTTCGTATGCGTATGTGTGAATGCCGATTGAGGATACCAGCTTAGAAATGAAAAAATACAAACATTTTGGGTATTTAATTTGATTCACGTTTAACAATCATTTTTATTAAGTGTTTAATTAATGTTAGCGCATGTCGTTTTTTTTCCCCTACCTATGTCGATAGCCTTGAGAGGCTATTTCAGCTTTGCCCTAACGTGTGTAGGTGAGCTCACGGGGCCAAACCGGAGTGTTGCTAACACTGACCCTAGCAAGAGCAGTGCTTCGCAGAATCTACCACCGGATCGGAAACGCGACCCAATGAGAAGATCCGGCGACAAGCGCTTATACGTAATTTCACCTAATGTCTCAATGTATGAGGTAGTAGTCACGTTGTGGTATGTAACAGATTCAGTAGCTGTTCAAAGGCAAGTGCGCCATGAATTCGTTTGCCGATTGATGCTAATTAGAATGTAGTTGTTTACGAAATAATCAAAATTTTATCTGACAAACTATTCTCTGGAAAGTGCTTTATGGAATCTGGAATATGCTTCAAATTACAGCTTGAATATTGAAGATCATTCTTATCAAAGATAAAAATTAATCAGTCATTCACTTGTCATGTTCGCCACAATTTTACGTTTTTAATATGAAAATATATAAAAATTTTCATAACGATCTAATTGAAAGAAGAAAGAACGATTCAAATTTCCTACTTCCCGAAAAAAATTCTCCCCAACGTTACTTTTAAAATATTATAGTTTGCGGGAATTATATTCTTTTGGTAACATTATTTGTAATTATCAATGTGTGTATTACCTGACTTGAGCTCGTTTTGTGAATAATAATATCAGGTGGGCGATGAAGGTAGGCACTTTTGCAATAGACGTTTTTAGTCCCTACTGCTGCTCTCTAGTATCGAATAGTTAAAGTTAAAGCTTTTTTTATTATTTTGTTTTTATTTTTATTTTACCACAATACGATTAATCGGAAATTGGATTAGGTGTGCATATTTAATATGCCAAAAGTACAAATATTAGCGATATGTAGGAAAGTAAATGTTCATGATTTTCAAACTGTTTTTAAGACAATTTCACCATACTACTGCGTATTTGACTACTACATATTTCTAAATGATGCCTTATGATGCCTGACTTCTGATAATGTCCGAATCTTATAATAGAGCTTTTTTTGGAACAGGCCGCTTTTTACTAGGAGTCATGTGAAAACTAAATTATGTGATGTCTCAAAATTTATTTGCTATATTTATGAAACAGACCTGCAATGTTATGCAAAGCTCAAAAAGCATTGATATTTAAAAATGATGTATAATTTTTTTTATTCAACCTACTTGATAGAACGTTCCGGATATTCATCGAACATTACCAAAATTTCGATCTTTGGCTTAGAGAATATTATTAGAATACATTGTTTTGTTTAGGTACACACCTGCCGATCTGTGAGCATTGCGGCGAGTCCGTGCAAACGGCCGCTTTTTGAAACACGTGTAAAGTTGATGCTGAAGGTTTCAATGGTTCTATAGGGTCCGGCGGATTCGCCAAACGGTGTGCCGCCTTGTAGTCTGCACCTCCTATGAAGTAGCCGGCCAGTCCTGATGAAATAACGAGGACGACGAGCCCCGCAATTGTCAACTTGGTCTTCGTTTTGTAAGGCCTGAAAAGAATAAAATGAGTTAGATAAACGCCATCTATTATCGAATAGGGGTAGTTAAGTAGAGCATTAAAAGAAAAGTCGAGCTAGAATTAATGAATAAGATCTTGTTTTTTTTACATATGTTATTGTAAAAAATGTATGTATTATTATGTATTATTATAAAAAAAATGTATTATTATAAAAAAAAATTAAAAAAATATTCCGTCTATTTTTTGTTGTGTTTAAAGTTCGTCGCGAAATCAAATGTTGGGTCGTATACTGCCAGTTACATTCCATTGACGTTTTTATTTTAATTTTTTGTTACATGTCAGTACTCACTTTCTTGGATAATCATCGTCATCATTATTAAAATTGCCTTGAAAAATTGTAAACCTGTTAATAGGCGCCACTAAACGTATTCTATCCATAGGCAGATCATCAGAATGAGTGCTTATAAAATTTCTTCTATGCAAACCAGCACTGAGAGAATGTTCCATTATTTACGTCCTTATCACTGTTTTAATTGGAAAACAAACACAAACAAGTCCTTGAGGATGTTTTTCAAGGCAAATACAATGCCATCGGCACTGTTGCAGTCATAATTCAACCGAAACTATAAATTATCCTTAATTGTGAATGATTTATGAGAGATGACACTAGAAATAGCCTGTAACTGGGCTAAAGTGAGGCCGTGATTTGGCAGGTGGTTACGCAGTGAACTTGCTTGCGGGCAACTGGAAAATCGATAGCTGAACAGCTGTTAAAGTTTCAGTTCAGACTTTCCGAGTTTCTGTTTTGTTTCACTAGATGGAGCTACACGCTTAGAGTTTTTAATATTCGTAATAACGCGGGAGTAATACAGATTTTCTCCTAAATAACGTTTATTGTGCAAGCGGGATAACGAGTTAAGTATGTCCACTTTGAGGTAATGAGGTCTAACTCTCAATTGTATGGTATTAACGGCTGAATTCCTTTGATACTGGAATGCATGACAGCTCCGCGATAGAAATAGTAATCAATCATTTAGATACATGTATATGGTCTACAAACGAGTTAGCTGTTTCTAAAAATGTTCTTCAAAAAGTATCTTCAAGGGATCGAGTCGTTAAAAAGACAAACATAATCTTGATTACGAAATATATGCTTGATAATATTATAATATAATGCCAGTCTATCATTTGTAATGAAGGACACTTCCGCACTAACACTTGTACTTATACTAAATTTATTATTCTGTTCGATCAATTTAATGGCAAAGAATGGTATTTTGTTATCGTAAAACAATTCATTCGTTGCACAGTACTATCATTTGAATTTTTTTTTTACGAAAATTCATTATACCAAAATAATATATCGGAACTTTTGTGATTTTTTTTCCTATTCGATGGTAGACTACCGTGATATTTCAACTACGCTTGTAAGCGGCCTTTTTTATTTATTGCTTAGATGGGTGGACGAGCTCACAGCCCACCTGGTGTTAAGTGGTTACTGGAGCCCAGGGACATCTACAACGTAAATGCGCCACCCACCTTGAGATATAAGTTCTAAGATCTCAGTATAGTTACAACGGCTGCCCCACCTTTCAAACCGAAACGCATTACTGCTTCACGGCAGAAATAGGCAGGGCGGTGGTACCTAGCCGCGCGGACTCACAAGAGGTCCTACCACCAGTAATTACGCAAATTATAACTTTGCGGGTTTCATTTTTATTAAACTATGTTATTCCTTCACCGTGGAAGTGAATCGTGAACATTTGTTGAGTACGTAATTCATTAGAAAAATTGGTACCCGCCTGGGATTCAAACACAGAATTTGCTAACAATAGCAAGAGTAGTGCTTCACAGGATCTACTACGGGAACGAATCGCGACCCACTGAGAAGATCCAACGAGAAACTCAGTGGATGAGTTTAATAAGCCGTAGAACATGACTTATTTACTCATGTGAGTCCTGATTTCCGGTACGAGCAGCAGGGTTCTGTACCGATAATTCTTGAGCAAAATCTTCGGTATAGCTACCTACGAGAGTTGTTCTTGTAAAATAACTTATTCCCGAAGACATTGGAGTTCATAAAAAATGTTAACTTTAAATTTTAACTTTAACTAAATGTATCAAATTTTACATTACGCGTAGATATTTTTGCTGTGTACTCGAAAAAAATTGTTTTGGGAAGTCACGATGTCGTCTCTATAGCGATGTGTTACTTATCCATTTATGGCAAAGCGCTGTGCTAATTGTATGTCCTCCGTGATTACACATAAACTGAATACGTGTTATTATTTCGATTTTATTACACTCAAATAATTTAATATCGAACATACTAGATTACAGTGTGGAAATGCTTAACAGTCTCTTTAATTACATTAATAAATTAACTAGCTCAGACGTTAAACGGGGCATAGATAGTAAGTACATGACTTCCACTGATAATCCGGCAAAATTTCAAATGCTCATATTGGTTATATTTTTCAAGCCGGAACGCAACTCTTCTTCGTGACAGAAGTACCTATATATAGGTCCTTATAGGGACAATACGCTCTATCACCACAGTTATACCGTTTTCTTAGAAACAGGTCACTATCTCAATCCCATAAATGTTTAAGGGTGTTCGCGCTAAGCAACAAAAATATTTAACATCGGGTGACTCATCATGATGATAAGAACGAGGATGTTAAAGGATCAGGGTGAGCTCATCATGAACGCCATGAGGATATTAAAAAAAAACCAACACAAATTAATAACAGCTAAGTTTGCATTCATCCAATGCCAATTAAAAAGCGTTATATTATTTTAATTCGTCCAATTCTATAAAACGTATTTTCCCTATAATTGACATACTGTTCTGTCGTTTAGAATTTAAAAAAATAGATTTAAATAGGAACACTGAACAAAGCATCACGTGCAGAGACTCATAAATATGTAAATTTTAAAATGCAACATGTATTAATTATAATTATTAAATGTAAAACACGACTCACTGGTTTTTAGAATATTCCTTGTGAATGTTCATGTAATCTCTATATATAAAAATGATTTGCTGTTCGTTAGTATCGCTAAAACTCGAGAACGGATGGACCGATTTGGCTAATTTTGGTCTTGAATTATTTGTGGAAGTCCAGAGAAGGTTTAAAAGGTGAATAAATATGAAAATGCTCGGAATTAAATAAAAGTAACAATTTTGTTTTTCCTTTGATGTGTCCCCCGTCGGACGGATTTCTTTTGTTTGTTTTAAGTTTATTTTATACCGAAGTTTAGATTTTTATTTATCGATTGAGGCATTACGAAGTCTGCCGAGTCAGCTAGTTCATTATAAAATAACTTTTTTTTTTAAATTGTATTATACGTTTACTTCGGACTAGATACGCTCCACTCTCAATACTTCAGTCTACGTTGCTATCCAAACAGTCAAGGATAGGCAGGAATGGCGCAGGATAATACAGGAGAAAGTTGTTAGAGGAGGCGTTAGACGTCCGGTGCATTTGCGTTGATGCGATACACCGGTGTTCGAATCCCAGGCGGGTACAAATTTTTCTAATGAAATACGCACTCAACAAATGTTCACGATTGACTTCTACGGTGAAGGAATAACATCGTGTAATAAAAATCAAACCCACAAAATTATAATTTGCGTCATTAATGATGGTAGGACTACTTGTGAGTCCGCGCGGGTAAGTACCACCCCGCCTATTTCTGCCGTGAAGCAGTAATGCGTTTCGGTTTGAAGGGTGGGGCAGCCGTTTTAACTATACTTGAGACCTTAGAACTTATATCTCAAGGTGGGTGGCGCGTTTACGTTGTAGATGTCTATGGGCTCCAGTAACCACTTAACACCAGGTGGGCTGTGAACTCGTCCAACCATCTAAGCAATAAATAAAAACCCTCAGCATTGAGGATTATCGACGCAACGAGGAGGAGGATACGTTTATAATTTAAAATTATATCCATACACTATATACACTGCGAAGAAGAACCCCTTTATCATGGTGCCACAATTCCAAGGAGTATCCCTGCAAACTTCCCCTTGGGATACTTGGGATCGACATTGCGAGCGATGTCCATTTTCGGAGACATTTGGAGGGTAAAGCCAAGATGGCGTCCAAAATGCTGGGAGTCCTCAACAGAGCGAAGCGATATTTGACCCCTGGACAAAGACTTTTGCTTTATAATGCACAACTCCAGCTGCGCGTGGAGTACCGCTGACACGTCTGGGTCGGGGGTCGTCCCAAATACCAGCTATTTCCTTTTGACTCCGTTCGGATTGTCGATAATCCCATTCTCACGGATCGTTTGGAACCTCTAGATCTACGAAGGGACTTCAGTTATCTCTGTATTTTGTACCGTATGCTTAACGTGACCATTTTTTTATCGTGTCAAAGCGGGACGCCTACGAAATTTCGTATATAAATAAATACATATATAGGGTATGTCGAGGTAAGATGTAATATTTAAGTGCAAAATAAAAAAATATGGTTTAAAAAATGACTTGAAATAATTTATTATGGTATCTTACCCTTATTTCAACTTGCCCTTAAAATAATATTTATAAATAATTTCGCAACAAAAAAGTACTTTTCCACAACAAAATTAGAGTTACTTTAGTATGTATTTTGTAAAATTATATTAAATTATAACCACGCAGTGTAAAAGAATGCCATACGATAAATAAATAAATAAATACAACAAGGTTTTGGGATAAGTACGTATTCGGTAATTTTCTAATAAGCACATGCACAACAGATAAATGAAAGCGGGACGTATGGTCACGTTACGTATGCTCCATAGGGAGTGCTCTGACGAATTGTTTGAGATGAAAGCATCATCAATCAGCATAAGTATGCTAATCAGCATAAGTAAAAGAGTAACAACATTTAAACACCGTATGCCGAAAAGTGATCCTTGTTTGAAGGCAGGCTCAAATAATCTAGCGTTGATTTAGACTTCGATCCCATACGTGGAATTTACGTTGTGACGATTAATGGAGTCGGATGCCTGCGTACAGTAAAAAAATGTCATGGAAATTAAAAATTACGAGTAAAATGACCTTACAGCGTCCGATTAAAATTTGGAAGTTTTCAAGATCATCAAGAATAGCAATTGGAATATATGTATGCGTCATTACTGGTAGCATTGGACCGGATTGCATGTTGAGCACTCCGGATCCAAACCGAAATTTAAATTACGATAGTGACCAGAATTTACTTTTCATTTGTGTATTTATTAGTGTGTGTGTTTATGAATTATTTTATAATCATTTCATAGTTTTTATTTGTACATATGGATTATTACTGAAATAAATAATTTTATTTTAATTTAAATATGCGAAATCCAATATTGAGGAAAAAATTGGTGTGTTACATTACTGTAAATGGCATAGGGATGATTCAAGGCTATGATTCAAGGTTAATCGAGAATATGATATGCACCAATGGTCCTCTAACTCTTAATTTTTTTTCTAGTTATTGTGCTTCAGATTTAATAAATCTACAGATATAAAGTCCTGGGACAAGCAAAGACATAAAATGCATTTGTATGCTTTGTATATATTTAAACTGCCCAATACACAGGGCACTTATTGCACTAACAGCAGTTAGTTGATTTGATTTGATTTGATTTGATAACATTCAATTTAGTAAACCATATTAAAGGATTTGTATCTTAAAATACTTTTTATTATTTTTCTTTTTTTGGTTAGCTATTTTTGTACAATCGAGTTTATTTATTTTTATTTATTATTCAGTATTTATATTTAGGCCTTTTGCTTTGTCCGCTTGACTTATCAATAAAAAAAAACTTAGCTCGAAATACAATCAGAATTAAAAAAAAAAAATTTTAATTTACTCAATTTTTTTATAAATATAGTAGATCATATTTTACCTGAAATCATCGTCCGGCAATTTAATGAGAACATGACGATTTTTCTTCAAAACATTCGGCTTACCGGGCTTCTTCATAGAACTTTCTCGTAATAGTTGACGGTCGGACATTTTTTTATTCGCGTGATTTATTTAATTGTTACAAACGATAGCTTTATATAGTTTAACAAACATTAACGATCCGCGAGCGGCGATCTGAGAATGATACAGGTTTCGCAAAATCACACGCTGATCGCAAAATAGACCGGGAGCCAGTGCCACAAAAAAAATTGCGTTCATAAAATTTTTTATTTTTTTATTTTTTATGTTTACTGTGAAGACCGGAGAACCATCGGTACTAAGTGGTTACCTAAGCTCATAAACATCACCTACTTTGAGATATAAAGTCTATCTATATCTCAACTATTTTAGCTTTTTGTTTTACCTAGTCGCTTGTAGTCTAAAAAGCTATTTCAGCTACTCACGGTCCGGTAGATGAGTTCACGGGCTCAACCGAGAGAATTGGCTAGCACTAGTCCTAACAAAGAGCAGTACTTCGCAAAATTTAACACTGGATCGGAATCGTGACCCACTGAGAAGATCCGGCGAGAAACTTAGTGGGTTATTTTGGCAATTACGCAAATTTAAATTTTTGCGGGCTTCATTTTATTAAACGATGTTATTCCGTCATTGTGGAAGTCATTTGTGAACATCTGTGAAATTATTAGAGTAAACCTGCTACCTTATCCTATAAGCCACAACGACTTCAAATTTATTTGTTTATATGCTACTCTTTTTTTTTAAATAAAATCATTGGGTTTTTATTACAGTTATTTTCTCCCTCGACATTGTAAATTTAAAACCTAATCGATTGTCATAAATCGGCAGATCAAAAGGTCATCTTTATCATAGGATAGGAAATCATAAATAATATACCTTCCATAAAATCTTTCATTATATTACAGATTGCACAACGATATTAGGTTACGGATTAACAAAACACATCCTATAACAATATTGGTATACTATTTAATAGAAAGATTAGAAAAGCAAAAGTCGTCTACAGAATTATATTATAATAACGAAATATCTAGCTCCTCGTACTCATATATATTATATGGTAATATGGATTCGTATAAACGGCGGAGTTTGTTTACGTTTTTGAAACATATCATTGTTTGTTCGGGAAGTAGGAAATCTAAATGAAGATAATTTATCTAATTTACCTAAACTATGATTCTTACGAATATCGAGCAAAAGTACTTAAAACATTTTTGATCACCTAATTAGTCTTTGGCCAGTTTTGGTAATACTTGATAGATGTTCGAACCGCAATTTAAAAAAAAAAACATTCAAATGTCATTGTCAAAATGTCATAGGCAGGTTTTTGTCTGTGAAAACCATAGACCTAGATTTCATACTTCAGTGGACATTTAGAATAGACCTTGCACGTATCCATGGACATAATTCATTGTGGATTATAAAACAAAACATGACGCGTTTCATGTTATTTTTGATATTATGTTGAAAATACGAAAAACCGCATAATAATATAATTATCGAATTTAATGAATCATTCGAATTCAGAGAACCAAAAACGGATGAAGTAAAAGAAACACAAAATGGCCAGTCGTAAAACTAATGTCAAATCTCTAGGCAGCATGTTAGGGGCTTGTGCTTATGCTACGTCTAACCCACATAAACTGTATTAAGTAATGTATAATAAGGACAAGAAAAAGGAGAATTATAAAACCAACGCAAAAAATCCTGTATAATTCCGAAGCAGTCATGTGTTCCACTTCCAACCACTCTACTTCAATGCTTTATTACATCTACCGCATGCCTTTTGTGTATTCACGAGGTAAAAGGCGCAAAAAAAAAACAATCTGCAACCGGACGAAACTGCGGGACAACATATAAGTACGATAAATACAAGATTTTGTTAGTTTGATAAAATTGTCAAACTACAAAGTAATTCATAATTCGTATGTATGTATGAAAATTGATGAATGTAATAAAATAAAAAGTTAATTCCGCGTGAAGATTTTATCTTTTGTTTTGTCGAAGCGCTCGGCGAGTGATCGCAACTTTAAAAACAGGACAAGCGGATATTTCCGAGTGTGGTAATTTACTGTTTCAATAATTTATTGTACTCAACTTTGGTTTTTTGTTAATTTTGTCTGTTTATTTTTAGTTATATGTAGTCTATGTATCGATGTTCGGTTTCATAGAGTGCATTGACCGGCATATCTGTTTATTTCGCATTGGTGGTAGCATTTTTCCCGCCTTTTCTACAATAATCATTCGAAGTTCGAAAAGTGGGTTGTTCGAAATCATATTCCCTCAATTTTTTTTTAGTCCTAATAATGAAAATGTAGTAATAAAACCTAAACTTTTACGTTCAGTAATGCTTTTATTAAATTAATAATGTTATTTCCGACGTTCCGAATGGTTTTCAGCTTTCGTTCTCACTGACGGTTAAGGTTATCCGCACAATGTTAAGGTGAGTGACATTTTCTTGTAGTGCAGTTTCTTCGTGGTTTCCTTGTAAATCCATTAAAACCATTGGATTTTAGGTCATTGATTTTGCTGGTAGCGTTAACCTTTCTGGCCGTTATTTCGATGTTAAATAATTTTATTTATTTTAATAATCAGGTTTTCAAGTCTGCAATTTGTTCGATTTGCTTAAAGTTATAAACAAACAAGGTTGTTTCGATTTCAATAATAAGAATTTAATTAAAATTCAAACTAGATTTTTATTGTATGGAATAAACAGTCTTAAAAACTTCGTTCTCATTTGGCATTTAATCATTACGTAGGTAATAATAATCTAGAGTCTAGACTACATTCTTTAGAAACTAGTATTTAAATTCTGATACTTAGCGTTCGTATTATTATATCTATTTATGTTGTTTAACAACAGTATCTGTGTGTTCATGGTAATTGTTGTATTCAAATAAACGTCAGTTATAATGATGTGACTGGCAACAAAAATCTCGTTATGATTATTACATAAGAATGCTGGCAGGTTTTATTGTTTTAAAAAAAAAACATTCTCACACTATACTTGACATACGACTCTTTTTTTTTTAAATAATGCTTACATTTTGCATACACATCTCATCAGAATATGTATTGAGTGGTGATCGGAGCCTATACTTATGAGTATTTGAATCCAGCATCTACATTCCTTGAGATGAGATTCCTCATGAGATGTAAGGCTCAAATGATTGTACACGAACTATAAATATAAATAATTCATTATTTATTTAACATAGTGAATGAAGGTCGGAGTTTGAATTCAATGTATAGAATATTATAATATAGATTATATAATATAATGTTAGAATCGTTTCAATCTACATTAATAATAGTTATGTAACACAAAATGATAATAAAAAAAAAGTTAAGTATTATAGTTATGTAAGTTAATACTCAGTAAAAAAAAAAAACTAGTTTTATTAAATTTACGTCTTCTAAGAACTTTATATACCTAGATATAATTTTATGGTTTTTAGCTTGGTGAATAGATTATAAATTATTTTTAAAATTCTTTTACTAAACTCCTAGTGATGCTTCGTGTTTTAGTATTTTGGAAACGACAGCTTAAAAGGAGTATAACGTTTTTAGGATTCCTGTATTTTATTATTATTTATCTAAATATCTATTATATTATATTTATCATTCAGTCTTTACTACAATGCCTGAATAGACTTGGATGTGTATGTGTATCCAAATCGTTGGTGTCCTTAAATCATCCCGATTTTTTTTTTGTTGCTGCCCATTGTAGGCAGACGAGGATACGGCCTACCTGATGGTGAGTGGTTACTGTCGCCCATGGACTTCAGCAATGCCAGCGGCAGAGCCAAGCCACTGCCTACCTTTGCAAGCCTGGCAGCAACCCGTAAAAGCTAAGGCAGTAGCGATCGCACCCTGCGTTCGCCCGAGGGCGTTGATCCTTTTTTTTTATGATTGAAGGATTACTTGTGGCCTGGAGGCCTTTCCAGTTTCACCAGGACAGGTGGGCGAGCAAAGGCTCAGCCAGGAGGGGTGGGATTTGCTAACAGCTACCCGAGCGCCTCCGAAGGAGACCTAACAGCTCAAGAGCAGCTGCTTCGCGAATGAATCTACTACCGGATCGGAATCGCGACCCGCTGAGAAGATCCGGCGAGAAACTCGGCGAGCTGATTCATGGGTTAGGNCACGGGTAGGTACCACCACCCCGCCTATTTCCGCCGTGAAGCAGTAATGCGTTTCGGTTCGAAGGGTGGGGTAGCCGTTGTAACTATACTGAGATCTTAGAACTTATATCTCGAGGTGGGTGGCGCATTTACGTTGTAGATGTCTATGGGCTCCAGTAACCACTTAACACCAGGTGGGCTGTGAGCTCGTCCATCCATCGAAGCAATAAAAAAAAAAGTTAATACTCAGTAAAAAAAAAAAAAAATGTTTTATTAAATTTACGTCTTCTAAGAACTTTATATAGATATAATTTTATGGTTTTTAGCTTGGTGAATAGATTATAAATTATTTTTAAAATTCTTTTACTAAACTCCTAGTGATGCTTCGTGTTTTAGTATTTTGGAAACGACAGCTTAAAAGGAGTGTAATGTTTTCAGGATTCCTGTATTTTATTATTATTTATATAAATATATCTATTAAATTATATTTATCATTCAGTCTTTACTACAATGCCTGAATAGATTTGGATGTGTATGTGTATCCAAATCGTTGGTGTCCTTAAATCATCCCGATTTTTTTTTTGTTATTGCCCATTGTAGGCAGACGAGGATACGGCGTACCTGATGGTGAGTGGTTACTGTCACCCATGGGCTTCAGCAATGCCAGCGGCAGAGCCAAGCCGCTGCCTACCTTTGCAAACCTGGCAGCAACCCGTAAAAGCTAAGGCAGTAGCGATCGCACCCTGCGTTCGCCCGAGGGCGTTGATCCTTTTTTTTATGATTGAAGGATTACTTGTGGCCTGGAGGCCTTTCCAGTTTCACCAGGACAGGTGGGCGAGCAAAGGCTCAGCCAGGAGGGGTGGGATTCGCTAACAGCTACCCGAGCGCCTCCGAAGGAGACCTAACAGCTCAAGAGCAGCTGCTTCGCGAATGAATCTACTACCGGATCGGAATCGGGACCCGCTGAGAAGATCCGGCGAGAAACTCAGCGAGCTGATTCATGGGTTAGGTTGCACGGCGAACTCTTTGTCGAGTTCGACGAGTACGGTTACCGGGGTAGGGCGTTGATCCCTCCTGCCAACCGCGTTTTAATTGCTGTGATTATATATATACATACACTGTAATACATTTAGCGCTTCTAAAATATATTTTTTAATCGCGATTCTTTTATTTTATACTAGCTTACCCGGCAGACTTCGTAGTGCTTCAATCGATAAATAAAAGACCTAAACTTTTGTATGAAATAAACTTAAAACAAACAAAAGGAATCCGACTTGGGACACATCAAAGGAAAAACAAAATTGTTATTTTTAATGAAATTCCGAGCATTTTCATATTCATCTACCTTTATGTCTTCTCTGGACTTCCACAAATAATTCAAGATAAAAATTAGCCAAATCTGTCCAGCCGTTCTCGAGTTTTAGCGAGACTAACGAAAAGCAATTCATTTTTATAAATATAGATTTAGGTTTTTCGAGTACTACCAACTAACTGTCTCTTCGTGAACTGTTTCATAAACATTTTCGTCAACTGTTCCAGCACAGCCTGTATAGTAAACAATTAAAAAAAAAAAACCAATTGTGCACAAAATAATACGGAGAAAATGTTTGGTTGTATCGAATGTTCAACATAACGATATTTTAAATAGAGCTCAGACACAATTAAATCCCGTTTTGATTATTAATTTTTAACTTGTTTTGACAGAGAAGATTGTTATTTTGGCTGTTTTTGTTTTTGCTATTGAACAAAACATTGAAGGATTTAACTCAACCTGTTTTGTGATTGTTTGTGTAACGTGTGAATCAATTTTGACGATATTTGTTTGTCGAATGAAATTGTTTTTGTATATTAATGTTAGGAGCATCAACGTGCCTTATCTTCTGAAAAAAAAAAATGGGATCACGGGACGCCTGGCAGATGTGAAACATCGACATTATTTTGTAAAAGTAATATGCAGAAAAGAACAGATTGTGACAGGAACTAAATATGTCATAATGATAAAATAAAATAGTACGAAAAAATTATTTGTTTTAAAGTAAAACACAGGTTATGTGTACTGTAGTAAACAACACTATACACTACGGAGTATACACTATAGGTATCCGAGCTCAGTGTAGCGAGAGAGAGGCTTTACGCTGGATCGAGTGGGAGAGAATCGCACAGTCGATTGCGTATGGCGACGCGTTGCCACGGCATGCGTCGCCACGCCAGAAATCGGTTTTACGTGCGGCTATAGATGTTTCACATCAATAATTAGAAATACTGTCCTTTTTTCTCGATTTAGTACTTTTGAAACTTGACAACACCCAATGTGGAGGAAAATTCTATACGCGTATGTGTTTTTGCGTAGATAAGTAGACAAATTCACGGCCCGCCTTCTAATATGATACCACAGGTTGAAGATCCTTCCGAAAGTCGTGGAATGTCGTATTGGAATGAGAATAACCACAAGTCAATTTTATTAAAGTGATTATTATTTATTATTATCTCATCATGTAAATCAGAAGACATTATTACATAACTGATAACTGGTGCCCCAAGCAGGTTTACACATAAATAGGTTGTATACATACGAGTTTTTGTATAAGGTTGTCTTGCGTCAATTTGAAATCAATTTTCCAACTGATAGAATACATGCCCAGATTTTTTTTATTTTTTTTATTGCTTAGGTGGGTGGACGAGCTCACAGCCCACTTGGTGTTAAGTGGTTACTGGAGCCCATAGACATCTACAACGTAGACGCGCCACCCACCATGAGATACAAGTTCTAAAGTCTCAGTATAGTTACAACGGCTGCCCTACCCTTCAAACCGAAACGCATTATTGCTTCACGGCAGAAATAGGAAGGGTGGTGGTACCTACCCGTGCGGACTCAAAAGTGGTCCTACCACCAGTAATGGCGAGTACATCCATACCGACCTAGAAGATCCATTTGTTCGTAAAAGACATTACAGCAGCGAAATGTCCAACGACGAAATGTTTTTTTAGTTCTATCATTTGTGATATCTTCTTTTTCTATCTTCCATATATATAAAAATGAATTGCTGTTCGTTAGTCTCGCTAAAACTCGAGATCGGCTGGACCGTTTTGGCTAATTTTGGTCTTGAATTATTCGTGGAAGTCCAGAGAAGGTTTAAAAGGTAGATAAAAATATGAAAATGCTCAGAATTAAATAAAAATAACATTTTTGTTTTTCCTTTGATGTGTCTTTTGTTTGTTTTAAGTTTATTTTAGACAAAAGTTTAGGTCTTTTATTTATCGATTGAAGCACTACGAAGTCTGCCGAATCAGCTAGTCCATAATAACAACAAGTACAAGAACATGATTGGCATTTTGCAAAAAGAAAACAAAATAAGATGCGTTTGCACTATTACTTTAAATTGTGCTTGCTTTGTCTAATTGAAAGTTTAATTACTGAATTCCTAACTAGATCTAGGTCAACGCGACTATTGATTATTTATCTTCTTATTTGCATCACGTTTTTAATAGAATTTGCAAACGCACTCATTTGTTTAATTAAAATTTTGCATTATTTTCCGTAACATTATGCGAAGAAAACATGCCTATTATCTATATATACGTGAAGCAAAAACTTTGTAGGTATCCCTTTTTACGAAAATTGCGCGGACGGAGGAGTATGAAATTTTCCACACTTATAGAGAATATAGAGAAAAAGTGCACAATGCTAATATTTTTTTTAAATAATGCATAAAAGATACATTAAATCAATAAAGAAAACATTACACACACTACATACCATGTATTTGACACACACACGCATGCATACCTACTGTTTATTATCAAACTTTTGTTCTTGACGTCTGTTGTCAAATTGAGAATAGATTAAATATTGTTTGTCTTTGTTAATATTTTTGATAGTGTAGTCTTGGCGAAATTTGTGATTATAGAAGTATAAAGTACAATCATAATAGTGTACAAACTTACAATTCCAATTAATTATAGTCGAATTTCGACTACTGCGGGACCTTTAGTTACATTAGATACGCGTTCAATATTTAATGCATTCTGATGTTTTAATTCAAATGAAATCAGAATAGTTTTTATTGAAACATTCAAGAAGTGCTTTAAGAATCGAACATAAAAGTGATCTAGTCGCCGATTAGAAACTCAGTTCAATTCGTTCAATAGTTAAGATAAGGTAAGAAACCTGAATCAAAAAAAAATGCCAAAATTTTTAAACACGCGGGTAGACCTCGTTTGGCATCTTGACCCATGAATTTCTATTGGAAGTAAAATTTTAATTAAGCACGAAAATGCTATCAATGTTCATTATTTGATCATCTCTTCTCCGCCAAGACCAAACTAGGAGAATCCAAGGGAGATGTGGCGTTGCATCACTGCTTTAGGCATTTCGTTTCGTCATCTCCGAACCTGATCCTGATTCATATATTTTTGCATGTATGCTCTTTTCAAAATTACACAAAAAATGCTGGACCCATTTCAAAGTAATTTCTTAGTTCAAAAGTATGCAAAATTAAAAATATTGTTTGCTGTATTTTATCTCTAATAACGACTAAATTAATGTAATATATAACGGATAAAACTAAGTTTAAAAAAAAAAACACTACCATGACTGAAGACCATTTTTTTTACTGTTTCACGGCAGAAATAGGCATTGTGGTGGTACCTACCACCACAAGACCACAAGAGGTACCACAAGAGGTTCTACCACCAGGAATAAAAGTCAAGTATATGAGTCGTCTATTATCAAAGGTGGCAATCTGTGCATTTGGACAAAAAAATGTTATTGATATGACGATACAAATTGATTTGAATATAATCGTCTCCTTCAAAGAATACGGTTCAAAACCTGCGTTAAATAAAGTATTAACTTAACCTGTTATTTATCTAAGATGTCGTTCAGAAGAGTTTTGTGACTGCCAATGGAATACAAAGTCAATAATTAGTTTTTCTGATTTACCAATAATTTTATTGTCCAAAAGTCACATTGCCGGCTTTGATAATAGTCGACTCATATAACCTATTCCAGTTGTGGCCGGGGTTGAACCGCTGGCGAAACATATTTCCTGATTGAATGCATAAACGACGATCAAAATTTATGAAAAAAAAAGCGAATTTAATATTTCTTATCAGTATACAAGGTTGGAGACTTGTTACAAAATACACTAGTGGTAACAAGCGCAACGAATTGCCCCGTAAAGTTGTTACATAATAGCAGATCTTTACGTATGAAGTTACCGTTTTACAATACTGGCCATTTGAAATTAAATTTATGTATGGCAATAATTCTAAATTTAAATGAGTTTTATTTGAAAAATATGATTTGATTATGTAGTGTTTTGTTTTCACTATATTTGTATGATTTTCATCAATATGAACCCTATAAAAATACCAGTATTTATGAATACCAGTTCCGTTACAGCATCAGCTCGACTCACAACATTAATGACAAAGTGATAGCAAAACAAATAAAAAAGACTAACTTTCGGTAAGTATACTAAACGGCGATTCCATAGATTAAGACGTAGTATATAGATTTTAGATATATGTAAGCTCAATGTAGTGATTAGTCATAATGGTTTGCGATAATAACGCGAAAGATCTACGTTCTGTCAAGATCCAATTTAAACCGGTAATAAGGTTTGACATGAAGCAAATCAGTTACCTGATTGCTCCATAGCCTGCATCGTCTCTATCATCGTTCTGTTGTTGTCGTATACTTAACATTCACGTATCCAACTCACCTATTTCTAATCCTTTTTTAAAATTAATTCCAGGATGTTGTAAGGATTTGTAATACAGTTACAGCTAGGTATATGAACGACGAAGTGCATTGGTTTGAATTTGTGCACCACATAGAAACAGTCTAAACGGATTTATTGCCATTTTTGATTCGATACTGGAGACCCGTATCTTCTAGTTCATGTCCTTATTGTATGTATCGATTTGAAAAAGTAGTGAATCCGGATTTCGAATTGGTTGTAAAGTCGCGACGAGTCTAGAATGATGTGACCTAGATCAAAGCGCTTAATTGAATAACAAAAAAATTAAATGAGTTTAGTGGTAAACCGTAATTTAGAATCAATTGCTTTACTACAGCGGCTTTTGAATATTTCAGTCGGAAAGCATAGCCACGCGTCAGATATAAACAATGATTGTATCCACTCGCGGAGGCTACCGTTTCTAGAAGTCGTCGTATAAAGAATCCCGTAACTTCAAGGTTATTTAAAATGTGTATTATAATAAAAACAAATTAATTAATACAGATTGAATACGCAATTTCGATAATCACTCTTGAGAAACGCGCGCTCGTCTATTGATCGTTACTTGTTCGTCGAGATGCAATTTTTTCAGGAAAATTACTTGAAATACCTATTCAAGATCGCGATCACTAGATGCGGCAGATCGCTCGCTCTCGCGGTAGGAAACTGATAGCTATAAATTTACTAGGCAGTGGATGGCTGTGGACAAAAACCGTTTCCTTTGAGGCTGCTATTGTGTAGACATTTCCGTAGTTTTTCACACAGATTCTACGCGGAGATTTTTCCCGAAAGATTTAGATTCAATTCAAAAAATTTAGATTTCAATCCGAGTTTCCTTGTATTTTTAGAATTATTGAACGAGCTCAGGATCCCTCCGGTATTAAGTAGTCACTAGACGATGACCGAGCTTTGCTCGTTTTTTTTTCATAACGCCATCTTGTTGTGTTTTTAAAGCGGTCAGTTTCCCTCAATTAAGAAAAATAGTATTATTATTCGCCAATAGATGTCGGGAAGAGTTGATTATTGAAAACACGAATAAAACAACATTTTCTGAAAATAAATCGTAGCTAGATCGATTTATCGCTTATGAAAATCGTTGGAGCCGTTTCCGAGATTCAGATTATATATATACAAGAATTGCTCGTTTAAAGGTATAAGATTTGAGTTCATACAATGACACCACTCACGTCGAGACATGTGATCAAGATATCAATTCAAAAGTGTAAGTAAATAAGTAAATCATCCATAATATGTAGTCCTTTAAATGAAATGGTTTGTTATCTAAAAGCATTCTAAACTAATATCTATATTGTACCTTAGTTGATGCACAAGGTGTAAGTTAATGCGAAGGAAGCCGCGATTAAAAGCTAACAAATAAATAAAAGAAGAAATTAATATACGTTTGCAATTCAAATCATTCGAATTATGAAAAAGTTATATGCCGAATTTCATGCCCAAATAAAAAAAAACACGGATATTATGTAATGCATCAGTGAACAATCAATTTGCTATTGCAACGCAGATAAGGCAGTGCAGTCACGAGTTGGCGACGTGATGGATGATACTAAGCAAACAGCCATATTATTTAGGTGAGCCGACGACTTGTTGAAGGTCTCTGAAATCAGCTGGACGCAGCCACTGCTGGACCAGATATAATGTCGAACCTGGCCTAGATCAATACCCAAAAGTGAACATACGTAAACTAATGATGAATATTTAATTGTATGTATTTAGATTTTATATTATTTACTAGCCGACCCGGCAGACTTCGTAGTGCCTTAATCGAGAAATAAAAGACCTCTAAACTTTTGTATAAAATAAACTTAAAACAAACAAAATGCATCCGTCCGACGGGAGACACATCAAAGGAAAAACAACATTGTTATTTTTATTTAATTCCGAGTATTTTCATGTGTATCTACCTTTTAAACCTTATCTGGACTTTCACAAATAATTCAAGACCAAAAGTAGCCAAATCGGTCCAGCCGTTTTCGAGTTTTAGCAAGACTAACGAACAGCAATTCATTGATATATATATGGATATTAATTTTAATTCCCATTTATATTTAATTATTATGCGTTATGTTTACGAAAACAGAGGTAGAAAACTTAATGGTCTTTTAATAATTCCTAACTTAACTAGTTATTTTTCTTTGTACGACAAAATCACCTAAGTTTGATGACCGCCGACTGCAACTAATTGTGTTACAAGGTTATTTCATGTTTGTCTTCAATAAACAAATCATCTGTTTAGGCAGATAGTGTGAAAAAATGATAAAAGTGTCTTTCATAATGCGACAGCAAATTAATTAGCGGACGGATTTTTCCGAGACTAGATTTTAAATACCGATAGCTTATAAACGAATTATTGGAAAGTTAGACTTAAGTTGATGTCAATGCACAGTGATACAGCAGTATAAAAGTACAACCATCCGGCTATATTTTCCTGCTGTATTTTTCCGCGCAATTGATTGTATTCCAAGGATTTCGATGTTGAAAGAATAATGTCGAGTAATATTATAAAAATTGAACCCGAAAAAACATAATTTGCGCAATTATACTGATAGTACGGTGTACAGTAGGCCTGCACGGGTAGGTGTAATTCCTCTCCCAAATACTGCCGCGAAGAAGTCGCGTTCTCTCAGTTTGAAGGGAGGGTTTTTCTTCGGTATAACCAGAAAAATCACATGCGTAGGCGATTATCCCCATAAAAGATCGATCTTGAATCGAATCGGAATCTGAAAAATCGGTTCACAAAAAAGGGCATAAGAAGATTTATTTGCCCATACGAGGTTTTAAGTAAATGGGAAATATGAAAGAGAATAACTGAACATTTTCACAGATAATGTAATTTTCATAAACAAACAAAAACGAGTTGTCATTATGAATGATTAAATTATATTATTAGTGAGGAATTAATTCTGACATGTGGCCCAAAACATAGATTCACTGGATCGATTGATTTGTGAATATCAATTAAAAAATCGAAATGCTTAGTAAAAAAATCGAGTCATCGATTTACCGATCTCAGATCGCCATCCTTGCTTTGTCGTTTCATACACCTCTAGATAATTGATTACCCGAATATTATTATGTTACTATTGATTGCAGATATACCTTTTTTACCCTTTTTCTACCTCATGATTGACATTAATGTGATTACTATGTAAATGTAATTAGTATGTAGACAGAATACTTCCGCTTATACGCACAGGATACACTGTCTGGCAGCGGGCACTGGCATGCTTACTTTGTTAAAGCAGACTAATGTGGAAAGAGCTTTTATACTTTTTTAATTTAATTATAAAAGTAGGGCATGGCTAGAAGTAAAAAATCGGGCTCCCTGTTGTAAATTGGGAGAAGTCTATGTGAAGCAGTGGACGACTGTGGGCTGATCATGATGATGGCCAGAAGATTTTACGGTCCTAGATAATTCCAAGTGAACGTGAATGTCCAATTTGTGACATGAGGTGGATAATTTGTGATGCTACCAGGTATTTATTTTAAATACAAAATAATACTCTTCATATCGGAGCAGATTTGTGGTGGAAAAATGTATGTAGAATGGTGATGGCTCACTTGTGCTGTTTTACAATACGCTCATAGTGAAACAATATTAAGGGGGTGGTGGGGAGACTTTGAGAAGGAGAAGATCATTAAGTACAGAACTGTGGCATGATTATTTAATGCAATACAAAAGCTAAATATTACAGGGTAGGCAGTGCTTTTTTGGAAACTTAAGTTATTTTGGTGCTGCATATAGAGCTTTAATTAAATGAATAAAAATCAATTCTCACACGTATGACGGAGCGTTACTTGGGAAGCACTTAACGGGCTTGCAAGTATTTTTCGTTATGTTTGTAATTGTCAGAACAAGGCTTGTATGTAAGAGAGTTTTGGGTTATCTAATGGTAAACATTCATACAATTAGCGATAGGCACAGCGGAGCTGCGATAGAGAAGATGGGTTGTTAAGCGAAGATCACGTATCAGCAAAAATAGTGTAGTATCCCCTGGCTAGGTAGTTCGATTACTTTCGAAGGATGCCCGGCTATGAGTGGATGAGGAATAAGCAAGGATAAGTCGAAGACCGGACTCAGTGGTGTAAATTTGGAGAGACCTATGTCCAATAGTTGATGAGCGTTGACGGATGATGACAACGGAGCTACAGTTAATTGATCTGTTTTCAACAGTCTTCTTAATTTGCTTGTTGTCGCAGTTTTTTTTTTCTGTAATGAATTCTGTTTGTCACTGAAGTCTTCCTAACCGATTTTTTTCGTGTATTTAAGTTGGTTGTCATTCACAATTTAATTCGATAGGTGGCGCTGCGATCGGATTCCAGATTTATTTTTAGGTTATCGCGTCTGTTCGCACCGCTGATTGCATCTAAACATATCATCCTTGTTGTTGTTGTTTTCTATTTTCTGTTGAAATGACACGGAGGTGATGACCTCCACGATGACTTTGATCATGACGAAGCGAGTTACGATGGCACTGATCACATTTTCATTACCAACATAAACCGGTTATATCGACCGTGATACGAAAATTATATTTTATTTACAGTGTTAAGGTAACATAAGATAATTCACTCAGTATTCACGTTGTGTGTTTCAATTTATTCTGGATAATTCTTTTCCGTACATTTTCCTACAAGAAAGTGGAGGACGTTTCTTTGTAGCGTATATTTTTTATTGCGTTAAATCAGTAGAGTTCATTGCTTCCCTGTTGTTAAGCACTTAATAAAGTCCGTGGACATCACAACGTTAAACAGTTCTTCTTCTTGCTCTTATCTCACTATATGCTGCGCCAGTCATCCCTGCACTCACACACTTCTCTCGCTTATCCTCTTTCACATGTACATCCAAGTATTTTTAGGACGACCTCTCTTATTACCGTTTGCTTTCATAACCATCATAACGATAGCGCCGATTAAAAAATGGGGCTAAAGTCTGGTTTGTATTTTATAATGGACGTTCTCCGACTCTTCAAGCCGTAATGCACAGTCGCTTTGCCGCAGAAACAGACCCGATAGTCGTATCCATCCACGAGGGTTCAAAATACACCTTAACACCCATAGCGGCTGGCCATCCCACTATGCGAATACAATCTTCAGAGAACATTGCCATCCCTTCTTCGTCTGTTCCGCTGGTCGCTTTTTAAGATTATCCACGCGGCGACATGCCCAACAATTCATACGTTCCGAATGAAAGATTGGGTTTACCGTTATAGAAATAGCTTTTCAATAATTTCAATAATTGAGGCGTTGACCTTATGTTTGAAGGATTGCGGTATTTAATCGTGGGCCGTGAGTTCGACTTAGCAATTGCAATTTAAAAAAAAAAACTCGTGACTTGTGTTTTTTTTTTATCAGAAAGGATGGAGCTCTTCCTATTTGTAGTGTTAAGAGTTACGGCTCATTGATACCGCGGAATGCCAACGTCTCTTTTGTAATTACGAAGAATCTTTTTATTAAAAAAAAAATGCTTTGTGAGATGAGTAGATTATAATCAGTAGAAGCGTTGGTCATCACCGTGCAAACTGATATATTTAAAAAAAAAGTTTTTTTATTGGTTTGTTGTATGCATGTATGTATGTGTTATTATTATATTTCTATACTTTTATTTCATTACATAAGAATCTAGTTTTTAATTTATCTAAGAAATCTTGCACTAAGAGCGCCCGATACTAACAATCTTTAAAAGGGAATATTAATGTTGTTTTTTAAAGACGTGTGTTCGAATTTAAATCCTTTGCCCGTCCCTATGCCATGTTGTGAAGATATTAATGATTTATTTATTGTATGCGCCTACGTACCTTGCACAGCAATGTTTTCGAGTCGCATCTCTCGCCTCAGTAACTGTCATGCTGCGAATCGTCATGTTTATAACTAAGAACCTGAAACAAAAAAAAATCAGTCGATGTTTTTTTTTACATAATGAAGTATACACATACTATCTACTATACATATCAGAATACAGCATACGCGTATCGAATTTGAACTACATAATACGTGTTCACAAACAACTTCCACGGTGAAGGAACATTATTGTCTAATAAATAATTCTAATTGACTTCCACGGTGAAGGAATAACATAGTGTAATAAAAATGAAGCCCGCAAAATTATAATTTGCGTAATTACTGGTGGCAGGACCTCTTGTGAGTCCGCGCGGATAAGTACCACCGCCCTGCCTATTTCTGGCGTGAAGCAGTAATGCGTTTCGGCTTGAAGAGTGGGGCAGCCATTGTAACTATACTTGAGACCTTAGAACTTATATCTCAAGATGGGTGGCACATTTATGTCGTAGATGTCTATGTGCTCCAGTAGCCATTTAACACCAGGTGGGCTGTGATCTCGTCCACACATCTAAGCAATAAAAAAAAAGTTATCGAATGTTACTAGTTATGCGTTCCGGTTTGAAGGGGTCATTGCCCTTGCAGACTATGATATGGCCCATAGTGAGTGGTTACCAGTGCTCAGCGACATTAGCAATGCTACAACACAGCAAGCCGCAGTCTACCGCTGAGTATTCTTCGCAAACCATGATTGAAGGAAGACTTGTTATAACGCTTAGCAAACATCGAGGCAGGATATTAATTCTAAAGCAGGATGTCTGTAGTAGTCGATAGTGTGTTAGCAATCCTGTCAGGTTGAGCCCGTTAGCTCATCTACCGGCCCGCGCGTATTTGGGATAGCCCTTTAATATACCAACGATTACGTAGCGGCAAAAAATCTAATAATCACACAACATCAGGTAGCCCATGAGCTCAACTTCCCACCTAGTACAATACAGGACACAGAAATGACATATATACTGTAAAACTCCACTTCCAACAGTCAGGAAATAATACACAGTTTGCAATAGTTCAATTAATTCTGTATTGCTTTATTTGTAACTCCACTTGTACATTCCTTAGATATCTGCTCACTACCGAATACACCGCTTTCTGTCCCGTTTTTTCAGACTACCGCCTTTTTTATTATGTCACGTCCCCACTACTGCCATTGCTCCCATCAACAGTGTTGCTATTTGGCAATCCGAAAATTGCCTGAACTTTAACATGATTTATTTAATTGTTTTACCACAAACCTTACTATACCTAAAATGTATACCTAGAATTTAGAAAAGCTACTGGTAACAGGTAAGGTGTGCGGAAGAAGGCCCTGAGATAGAAACCCAATGCGCTTTTTACTGCTACTTTCAACACTTCAGTCCACGATGCCATCGACGCAGCCGAGGATAGGCAGGGCTGGTGCAGGATAATCCAGGAGAAAGTTATTAAAGGAGGGTACGATTTTCAGCATTGAGAATTATAGACGCAAAGATGAGGAGAATAACCCTAATAGCAATGTATATTACGTGAAATACAAAAATAAATAAATAATAGTTTAAAAAAACTAACATAATACGCTTTTTTACAATAAAATAATTTTTTCTTACACTATTCTTAATTCAAATTTATTAAAATTTATTTTCAATTTTTTAGTTAGATTTTCTATAAAAGCGTATTTTTGTAGTTTTTTAAAATTATTATTTATTTTTCATTTTTTACTTGAATTTCAATTTTTTCAAATTTTCTTTTAATTTTTTTTATATATTTAATTGTCGTCGGTCTTTAATAAGTATACCATAGTTAATCCGACGTTTTGAAGGGGGTCAAAATCATGTTCAAAGATTCCGTTACATACTAACATACATACCTCTGAAGCTAATAAAAGCGTTTTTAAAAAATCACTCATCTTTTTATTTAAGTGTTGTAAGTAGTAGTTGTATTGCTTCTATATATTTGCTTCTATACATGTATTTGGAATTTATTTACCGAAGACTCCTACCATCATTTTCTCTGCATCACCTAGGGTAATTGGTAAAGAGTGCCCTATAAATCCCATATATGTCCGGCAATGTATGTAAACGACATAAACTTAACTATGTGTTATGACGCATTTTACAATAGCAATAACGGACAAATATAAACGTAGGTATCAAATTTTATTTATTTAATTAAAAGCCTTCAAAACTGCGTTGTGGCAGGTTCGGTATCGGGCGTAGGCGTAAGAAATAAACGGCGATGATAAGGATTTATGACCTGCGGTTCCGAGATAAGCCACGTGCTAACTGCATCGTTTACAGTTTTTCAGAACGTCGTTGATAAGCAGACGTGCTCACTATCAATTTGGACTGAATTACGTGAGCCCATTGAAATCAAAACGCAAAGCCCCCATTGATTGTCACATTGAGTTGAATTTCCAGTTGCATTGTCCAATGAATCATCCTTAGGTATTTACGTAAATTTATAAAACAATATAAAAGTAATCAAGACTCCAAATCACGAGGGCATCAGTTTGGACGCATAATCGGAAATCCTAATATCTTCCTCAATTAACAACCCTGGAAATTTAGCTATTTTTTTTTACTGCATATAGGTGTGGACGAGCACACAGCCCACCTGGTGTTACCGTTACGGAAGCCCATAGATATCTACAACGTAAATGCCGCCTCCCACCTTGAGATATGAGTTCTAAGATCTCAGTATAGTTATAACGGCTGCCCCATCCTTCAAACTGAAACGCATTACTGCTTCACGGCAGAAATAGGCAGGGTGGTGGTGGTACCTACCTACGCGGACTCACAAGAGGTCCTACCACCAATAATTACGCAAATTATAATTTTGCGAGTTTCATTTTTATTACACGATGCTATTCCTTCGACGTCACCCAAAACACATAATTTCGGATCCTCCCGATCTACTAACGGTGCTTTTAGATACCCCAAGCACCGGTCATCGTTCTCGTCGAACCCGAACTTGCGACGAAGGGCTCGGCGATTAAACTAACCAACAGACACAGCCCACTGAGTTTCTCGCCGGATCTTCGCAGTGGGTCGCGTTTCCGATCCGGTGGTAGATTCTGCGAAGCACTGCTCTTGCTAGGGTTCGTGTTAGCAACGTCGTCCGGTTTGAGCCCCGTGAGCTCACCTACTAATTAAGGTTACGCGGAAATGGTCTCTTAAGACCATCAGCTTAGATAGGGGAAAATAAGAGAGGTCCTACCACCAGTAATCACGTAATTTATAATTTTTATTACACGATGTTATACCTTCACCGTGGAAGTCGAAGCTATAAATAGAAAGCCAACATCGTGGCTAAAAATGTACCAATCGTTTGGCGAAAGCGTAAGCTATTTGCTTCGAGCGGTTGTGTCAAATGGGCGAGACACTTTGAAGAAGAAAATAAATTTTCCGAATTATTTCCTATTGAAGTAAAGTTTCTGAGTTAGTGAATGAGCTCACGGTTCAACTGATGTTAAATGGTTACTGAACATCCACCAATAGGCATCACAATACACATGCCAACATCCACCTTGAGATGTGAGGGCTCTTTATTTCTAATCACCGGTAGCTCCGAGGTGCCCTTTCGGCTTCACCAGACTGGAGTGAGTCCTCAATTGGTTAATGGTGTTCCTTAAAACCGGAAGGCATGAATCGCGACAGAAATAGACAAGATTGTACCCACCCGATTCGGTAATATTGCAAATTATATAGTTATTATTTTGCGTGTTTTTATTCTTTAATTGAAGAAGTCATTAGTGAACATGCGTTAAGTGTGTCTTTCATTAGAAAGACCAACATGAGGTATCAATATTCTTGCGGGAATTGAACACCAGTATAGTCAAATCGATACCAGTACACCTTGCATCTTATCATTTAGGCCACATGGCTTTAGATATTTTTATTTATTTATTAAATAATGTTCTTCCATTCCCCGAATATAACAGTGACTATGTCGAGCTTCAAATACTTAGGCAGGTATCGACTATCCTAAATAAACACTTATTTAACACGTGATCACGAACGACCTCCACGACGAAGGTATAAAGCATCAGTATTATCAAACCGTGCCCGTCTGTGCTACACTGCACTAACAAAAAACATAAGCTAAAACACGAAACCCGTATCGAATTATCACGTAATGCACATCCGCCGCGGGAAGCAGCCGAATAAAAACAACTCTTGTTTGTAGAATTATATAGCAACAAACGTTGGGAAACAGAATGCAACATCCTAATGAGTTACGTCAACGTTACGAAGAAATATTTGCATTCAACGTTTTAGGCTATTTACGTAATTGGCCGGTCCAGTGATGTCAGAAGATAAATCAAACTATCACCAAGACACTTTTACCAAGAACTGCTGCTATGAATTATAATTTTGAGTAGTCTGGTGGGAATTATCACCATACTGCTTATGTCTGTAGGGAAGCTGTCTGTTTAAATTTAATTGGGGATTTTACGTCCAGTTGTCAAGGCCGCTACTTCCACATTCAAGTACAATGTACAACTTACTGGGGGTAGGACCTCTTGTGAGTCCGCGCTGCGGACTGCCGTAATGCGTTTCAGTTTGAAGGGTGGGGCAGCCGTTGTAACTATACTGAGATCTTAGAACTTATATCTCAATGTGGGTGGCGCATTTACGTTGTAGATGTCTATGGGCTCTAGTAACCACCTAACACCGAGTGGGCTGTGAGCTCGTCCACCAAGCAAAGCATTAAAAAAAAATCCCTTGGTCACCACTTCGAAGCTGTTAAGTACACAGATACTTTGAGCCAGAGTGGAGACCGCTAGAAGTGGCAATTTCATGAAAAATTATGGATGGGGTCATGATAAACTACACATCATGCGCCGAGCATTGAGATGAGAACTGGGAGATTCCCTATGTTGTTTGCGGTATCTTCTTCTTATTTTTCAACCTTCGTCCACCCAATGTTGAGTATAGGTCTTTTCATATGCACTCTCTTCTTTTCGATCTCTTGCCTTTGGCATCCAGTCCTTACCAGCTATTTCAACCAGCGGTATATCCATCTTATTGTTTGCGGTATAATTTATGCAAAGTAATTGTAAATAAGAACATTGATGACATAAGTAAATTTCGTTTTAAAAATTCAGGCTTAAATGGCAAGTCGAATTAAAAAGAATCATTTTATTATTTTATCCTGGTAGAAACAGCACTGGCAGCTTAGAATATTCAGGCGAAAGTAAAAAAAAAACATTACATTGTCAATCCTTCGAAATATTCTATCCTTGATACGTTTGCGAATTTTCAAATTTATTAAATCCGTCGTTTTGAAGTTGGTGAGAATTATGTTGAAAGATACACCACAGATACAAGTAAACCTAATAATTGAGTTAAAAAGTTGTTTGAAAAATCTTGGAGAGAACTAGATTAGAGATTAGGAATCGCCGGATTTTCTATTTCTCTACAAAAGCAGACGGAGTCACGACCTCCCAGAGAATATAAAAATAAAATAACTACGAACAATAATGAAATACTCAGAGAATCATTTAAAATCAGAGTTTACAAATCAAATAAAATTCAAACATTTGACGTTACTTATTAAATTTAATTTAATAAATTACCAATTTCATTATTTTTTTAATGTAATAAAACGCAGCTTAGCATACAGGTTTTAGCGTGAACAGCTTACCTTATTCGAAAGGAGTTGAAATGTTGATAAGAAGCGTCACTTGCACACCTGTTTCGTCGTCTTTAAAGTAATCCGCACCTTATATTCCATAGATATAAAGCACACAATTCCAATAACTAAAAGAATTCGCGATATTTTTTTTATTCACAATCAAATAAAACTTCACTCGGAAGACCTCGACCGACCGAACGCTGCGGTTCAGTGAATTTCTAAGCGTGGTACATTAAAGGTCGAGTTTACATAACACGATTTCGAAATTACTTTTGTATTTGACGAGAATTATTTTACAAATGCAACGTTATAAGCGCTTGCGCGAGCGATGGCGTGGAACGAAATAACTCGGGACTACAACTACTACTTGTAGCTCTCGTGGACGCATCCTTTTAGGGTTCAACCGGACGCGAGAACGGGATTCTGTACGAGAAATTTGACGACCATAATTTAGTCTTGAGAATGTACTTGTAGACATGTTATGCATTTCTTAAAACAGAATGTTTTACGTAGGTCATTTATTTTCAGTTTTAATTTTGTTTGCCATTAAGAACTAAATAAATAAATAAATAAACTTATTTGTGTTTTTATCGTTTTAAACTAATTAAGTAATTTATTATTCAACAAGAATGCTCTTTATTTTAATTTTAATTTTCTACGTTTTATTTCGTGTCATTTGTACCGAATTTTTAATACCGAAAATTTTATTTTTAGAATACGTTCGTGATGTGCAATGCTAAGTTTAATTTCTACTAATTATATTATATTAATTTTTCTGAGTTACTGCATTAATTAATGTATTTGTCGTCTCTGCAACTTAGCCCATAGATACCACAACCAACTGAGTTTCTCGGCAAATCTTCTCTGTGGTTCGCGAATCCGATCCGATAGTAGATTCAGGGAATCAGTGCTCTTACTAAGGCTAGTTTTAGCGAATCCTCCCAGGTTGAGTCCCGTGCGTACCTGGAATAGCCCCTTAGCTATCAACGATTTCGTAGCGAAAATATATTCGTTTAGATAAATTGATGACTGAATTCAATTTAAAGAGTTCGTGTGCACTTCGTTTTCTGCACCGTTTGAAAGACATGGTTCGCTGAGCAATTTAGCCACAGTCACAGGACGCGAATTAAATCATTGGGTCAATGAAATAGTCGTTTGTTGTTGTATCAATTTTATGAGTACTGAACTTACTAGCAGCGCTTGAGTGTTCGTCATTCAAATTTTATTAATACCAAATCACAGACTGAGTTTCCATCTTGTGTGTATTCCCATCTTGAATTCAAGGACACTTCTCCATTCTAAAAACTTTGATTGTGGCCAGCTTCTTGTACGAGGTTTTCAAAGTGTTCGCACATTCTAATGAATTTCATACGCATATCTAATGGGTATGCATGGGTATGAATACAGCAGCCGGTCATTGTTGATACCTACCAGGTGATTACGGATCCTCCCGATCCACTAACGGTGCTTTTACCCCAAGCACCGGTCATAGTCCTCGTCGAACACGTCGCTTGCGACGAAGGGCTCGGCGAGTAAATTAACCCACAGACACAGCTCATAGAGTTTCTAGCCGGATCGTCTCAGCTGTTCGCCATTCCGATACGTTAGATTTAGCGAAACACTGCTCTTGCCAAGGCAGACGTTTACGAAGTCTTGTGAAGAAGCCCCGCGTGTTCACCTATACTTAGTCTGGCCATAAATACTGTTTACAATTAAAAATAAAATAAAAATGCTATTGCAAATAACATTTATTACTTTTACAGTGTGTTAGTTTAATACATAAATATAAAACAATTTAAAGTATAAAAAGATTATTCGAAGTGGTCTCCATTGGCTGCAATACAGTCCTTTAAACGTTGAGGCCAATAGAAGCACGCACTCTTTCCATGGGAAAAATTTTCACTGCCAATCTTACGGATTGTTTTAGGGACTCCAAATTATCATGGCGTTTAGAGCAAGCCGTACTCTCTAAAACTGACCATAAATCATAATCCAGCGGATTAAGATCGGGACTAGACGACGGCCAGTCTTCAGCTCTGATGAAGTCCGAAACGTTCGTTTCCAACCAAAATTGCGTAGACCGAGCTTTATGACCTGGCGCCAAGTCTTGCTGGAAGGACCATTCTTGATTATTGAACATGGTGTTGTTAAGGGACTTCACTACCTTCTCAAGAATAGTATCTTGATACACTTGTGCCGATGTTTTGATACCTTTTTCACAAAAGTATGGCCCAGTCACTCCTTCATAGCTAATACCCCACCAAACCATCACTGAAGTCGGAAAGTGCCCACGTTGCACTCTGTCGACTAATTGGGAAGCTTCCTTAGAGCTTTGAGCATAAATACGGTCATTTTGTTTGTTAAAAAGTTGCTCAATTGTAAAAATTTTCTCATCCGTAAACAATTTTTTTCTATGACCTCCCTTTGCGTACCGCTTCAGTAGTTGTTTCGATTTTACCACTCTATTCTCTTTTAAATTATCAGTTAAGAAATGGCCAGTACGTCTCTTATAAAATACGCGACATGGTTCTAGGTGCTACCTTCATCTCCCGAGATAAAATCTTTTGCTTTCGGATAGGATTTCTTCGAATTCTTTCCCTTACTGCTTTGACCACCTTTTTCGTACGAACATTACGTGGACGTCCAGATCTTTTTCTGTCACAAACAGAGGTGGTCTCATTGCACCTATTAATAGCCCGGTACACAAACATTTTACTAATACCAAGCGTATGGAGAGTTTTAAAAATTGCATTTGACTCCATACCTACTTTGTGTAATGCAATCACAGCGATTCGGTTCTCTTTATCACCCCACTCCATTTTAATATCGCAAAATATTGTACAATGTATTGGCGCCAAAATGAGAAAACTCAATGAGCAATCATATTAAAAATGACAGATTCCAAATTCAAATGTAATATTTTGTTTATTTTTAATTGTAACAGTATTTATGGCCGGACTAAGTACATGCGGTGAAACCAGAATAGCCGGTCGAGGCTACTGGTAATTATTTGGTAAGAAAGAGTTTTATACATTGAAGACACACTTTCTGTAAATATTACTTTTTATTTTAACATGATAGACTGTATAATAGTCTGTTCAAGAAGAGAATCGCGTAGCTAGTATTTAGTAGTTAGTAGCGTAGTTTGAAGTCGTCGTGCCCTAAAGGATAAGACACTCGGTGCAATCGTATCAAGCGATGCATTGGTGTTCGAATCCCGTAGGCAGGCACCAATTTTTCCAATGAAATATCTACTTAACAATTGTTCAGGATTGACTTCCACGGTGAAGGAATAACGTCGTGTAATAATAAAAATCAAAACCCGCAAAATTATAATTTGCGTAATTACTGGTTGAAGGACATTTTGAGTCCGCACCACCACCCTGCCTATTTCTACCGTGAAGCAGTAATGCGTTTCGGTTTGAAGGGTAGGGCAGCTGTTGTACTGTTAAAACTGAGACTTAGATCTTATGCTTCGAGGTAGGTGGCAGCATTTACGTCGTAGGTGTCTATGGGTGCCGGTAACCACTTAACAGCAGGTGGGCCGTGAGATCGCCCACCCACCTAAGCGATAAAAAAAGCCAACTTAACAGAGTTCGTTCTCACTAAATAAAATCTCTTTTCTTTATTCGCATTACGTTTCAAGAAATAAATTTTTTTACCTACCTGATCCCGGAATGAATTCCCGTCTTCTGTGTTTCTTGTGAGCCTTGAAGTGTCTACGAGAAATGGCACTACTCGCACGACATCCCATATAAAAAAGGAATGTGTAAAAATCCCTATGGTGTATGGGAAATTAAGATCAAATACTTAATATTATTCCAGACTAAGAAGATCTATATATAACTAGCCATAACACGAGACTATCAACAGTTGAGTAACATGAAAAAAAACGTGATAACATCGTCCTTCGTTATTGAGTTCATATATATTCCCATATCTAAGAACGCAAAAAAAAAAAACGTCAATCACCAGACGACATAAAACTTAAAGTACACATTAAACTGATCATTAAGAATTATGACGAAAGTATTCCAAACCTTTATGATGCCCATCAACAAAAGACCCTCTTCAATAGGTGGTTTTATGCGTTCCGAGGAAAGTCATAACTACTAATAAAATTATACACTTACGTAAATAACATACGATTATCACACACCCTATATTTTGCTAAAGTATGAGCAAAAGATTTTTTTTGATAACTAGCTGACCCGGCAGACTTCGTGGTGCCTCAATCGATAAATAAAAGACCTAAACTTTTGTATAAAATAAACTTAAAACAAACAAAAAGAATCCGTCCGACGGAGGACACATCAATGGGAAAATCAATATTATTATTTTTATTTAATTCCGAGCATTTTCATATTTATCTACTATCTTTTAAACTTTCTCTGGACTTCCACAAACAATTCAAGACCAAAATTAGCCGAATCGGTCCTGCCGTTCTCGAGTTTTAGCGAGACTAAGGAACAGCAATTCATTTTTATATATATAGATTGAATGTGGAGATAGAGCGCCTTGTCGTTCAGGACAAAGTAAAAGGCACCAGACCGCGTGGAAGGGTGCCCATGCGATGGACCGACCAGATCAAGTCGGCAGTTGGCGGCTGTTTGCATGAGTGTACCAGACTCACCACAAATCGGGAGGAGTGGCGATTGCTCGTGAGGCGCATAACATCTGCCCACAGCAATGATGCTGGATGACGATCACGACCGCTCTGACAACAGTGATACGACATATGAAAAAAAATACGAATTTGGATAAGAGACTTGTTATTCCTGATGGCAGGACGCATGGGTGCATCTTGCTAATTTCTGCTTCATAGCAATAATGCGTTTGAATAGAGAATTCGGAGGTGAGGATATACTCGTTGTCGATGTACTTTTACATTCGATAACTACTTTCATAAATACTCATAAATATGACCCTGAAATTTCGTGTACCCTGTAATGTGCCTTTAAAAAATTTACGAAAAATACCTGCATTAAAAACAAGGTCACTGCAGCTGCTACCTGGAGACATGAAGTCGAATACTAAAATAATGAACACGTTGTCTTTTAATCATTATTTTGTAGTAGAACAGGTTTTGCTTAAATAACTCTGGAACGAAACAACTTGATTTTAATTCCTATTTCAAAGAAATTATTCTCATTTGAATCTGTACAAATATATAAATCTACAGTGGTTTTTACGGATGTTCCGTTATAACTACTGAACCATGCATCCGATTGACTTGAAACTTGGTGTCCATGTACTTGATGGATAGGCTAATATTTATATGAGTCTTGGACTCCCTACACCAGTTGCGGGGGCATTAATGATGAGAATCTTTGTGGGGTTGAGAATTAATGTTAATTTTAAATGCCCAGCAAAGCGGACGGGTACAGCTAGTCGTTTGATAAGATTGAATAAAACGCCGCCAAAGGAAATCCTGTCTATTAGCGGCCTTCTGATATATTTTCTTTGTTCTGAAATTAACAAACTGCATTAATATCAAAGAAATGGTTAATGTCCTTTTTAACGTACGGAATTCGAAGGCACCTTCGGCAGTTTACGCTTAAAACATTACGTTTGTTCATTTTTTAACACAACGTATTGTTCAATGATTGAGAATCCGACGTTGATTCGAGGATGACGTCATCAGTGACCATATTTTTTACTAGTAATTACAAAGGTAAGTAAGTATATTATTAGAGATAAGGATATTCTTCAAATTACGTTATTTACCGGTCACGATTTTCTGTAAATAGGTCTAACTAAATGTAATAAGCTTCTTGAGTACTATATTATGTCGTACGATGATGGGTCTATGTTAGAAACCATCGTAGATCTAACAAATGTAGTTTGAAAAGAATCTTCAGTGGTAGCAGCAGTTACGGTAACCACTCACTATCATAGATCACTTAATATTTATAACTAGTTTATGTTTACTGTCTGTGCTCACTATTTGGTGGACCGTTGCTGCGGACTTTTTGGCGGGAACGTAAGGAGTGAAGTTGTGTGATTTGTTTGTCTATTTAGTGTTTCTTCAGGTTTAAATGTGTAATAACGGTGGTTTATTAACTGTTTAATATCTATGAAAGTGCACAAATGTGCGAAAATGAAACAAAGCTGCTGGACGTAACTTCTCGGGATCCTCGAAAAAGTCCACTGAAAAAATCTCAGTAAATGACCACCATTTTACTGAGATTATATTTCATCCCATATCATCTCATCTCATTTCATTTAATTTCATCACAATTGATTGATGTCTCATTTCATTTCACTCCATATTATCATTTTTCATAAAAATAAGAATATAAATTAAAACAAGACGTGACCTAAAAGGTCTTAGTTACCAGGTCATAAAATCCCTTAAAAAAATTTGACCGTTGCCGCGTTTGCTCGTCTGCCTTCGAATGTAAACAAAAAATAAGAACAATTACAAAGTTTTGAACTCAATCGCATTAACAACATAGAACCCGACACACAAGCGATATTAATTTTATTCAAGTAATAAATAGGTAATTCATTATTTTGCTGCTTATTTTGCTTTTCATTATTATATTCATAATCCTTGAGTGCTTAATTGACCAGAATTCTGAAATATTATCGTCTTGTAAGAACGAGGCGGCCTTAGAGGCTTATCAGGTGAACTTAGAAGTTATTGTTCCTATTGCAAAAAACCGCGTTTTTTTGTTTTTTGCTTTTTGAGGACACTGGCCATTAAATATTGTGTCTGAATTTAGATCATAATTCCTGTTGAAATACCAAAGGTGACGTCGAAATATCGATTAGAGTCATACTTTTAGAAAAAAATTGCGATGTAAAAAATAGTTTCTTTAAATTAAATATCCATTCAGTTTTCGAGGAAAATATGTTTTTGGTGTTGAATAAATTTAAAAATAACACGAAATTAGTGCATATCATAACTTACTGATATGAAGTAGCCTTGGGAATTTTTTCTATTTTCTTTTGTTAGAACTGAATAATTGAGTTATCGCAATGATTGATCTCATTCTGGGGTTGATGCAATTACACGTAGGCAGGGGATTAGTTGCTAGGCGACCTTAAATAACGGGATAGACTAATATATAACAGCATACCTAGATGTTAATTACAGTACCCGGCGATAAATACTGCGACTTTCGGAAAGAGACAATGCGCTAAATTCAACTTCGTAGAGCGTTATCTCTGTCGCACACTACCTAGGTCACGTTGACTAGTTTACAAGTGCGATAGTGTGCGGTCCTAATACTGGCCGGACACTTAGTGCATCTTGAGACGAAGCCGAAATTGACCGATTGCCACTTTTCAAAGGCCGATCTGCAATAATTGTTGCCGGATACTGTATATGTTTATCTACTCGATAAAGGTATTGTATTGTCTAAGCACTTAATGATTACGAAACACAATCTGTCATCGGCATTGTTCAAACACTGAGTCCAGTGAACCTCAATATAGAGCCGTACAATTCATAATCAACATTGGTTCAGTGCTTGGCCAGCTCAATTGTCAGAGAACACGAAAGGAATATTCTGTCATTCGATCGCCGTGTGCCGAAATGTTAAGTCTAATGTTTCTATTAGGTCAATTGGTTAATTGAGAATGATAGAATGCAATATCTCTGAGTTGATCTACTGGAATGCATTATTAAATGCAAGCAACATTTAACCAAGATTTTTTTAAACTATTAGTTAAGGTTTTTTCACACTAAAACCTATCTTAATACTTTTTAAATCAATATTACGAAATTTTTCTTTTTCCGGTTGTTTCTTAATTTTGTAATTTGTAAAGGGCATTTAAAGGGGAAAGAGGTCGATCGAAGAATATATGGATGGAGTGTGTGAATGACGATATGAAAAATTGAGAGAGAGAGAGGAGTGAGTGTTCAGATGACGGCTGATAGAAGAGAATGGAATAGAAAAATTCGCTTTGACGACCCCACCACCACCACGAGATAAGGTGGAGAAAAAGAAGAAGAAGTAACGGGCACTTCATTCAATGAATATAATTATAATATAACGGTTGTGTCGGACTGTGTGTGGCACGAGTGTAGATCGCGGACTGCAAATACGACACGCTTGATCTAGGTAACACCAACACTTTGAGGGGATAATGAAGCCATATGGTTTTAAGCAAATATAGTCCTACAAGACCGAGTCTTAAAGCTCTATTCACCCGAAGTTGGCTGGAAAGGAACATGAAAGTTGGCGCCGGACCATCTTCTGATCTTAATCTTAATTCCCTTCATTACGGTTTATATAAAATACTATGATCATTTGGAGTCACTAAAATATTCTAAAATATTAGCGAATTCTCTAATCGAAGAAGTACGTGTTTCATTACAACTGATCACAATGTTTAAAGTATCACATCAAGGCCGATGATGGAGACATAGTTTTATGATCACCAAATTTTTTTATTTTATTTTTTTGCAGACGAAATTTTTAATGTTAAGTACATTTGTTTTTTATAATCTAGTTTTTCATATTGAACATTTTTGTATTGTAATTGTTACTAAGCTAATATGGTAATATATGTCTAATACTCGTAATCTAATTTGAATATAGTTGTTATCAACTCTAACTATGAACCTAGAACTAAAAACCTTAAAAAAAAGAATGGTAACTAAAATATATTATTAAAAGGAGTCCCCTTAGGCTAATTATATATTATTATATTATTAATTCAGATTAATAATGTATATTGAAATATATAAAAAATATAAATGTATAAAAACGAACGCACCTACAGTAACAAATATTTCTACACAATATATATGACTAGACTAAGTATGTTTTACGTAAACAATCAAACTGTACACATCCAACGGGCCTAAGCTATGATGTTATTTTATGTAAAGGCGGCGAAAACACATACAAGATTAATACATCTACATAATATATCTCGAATACCATATATCTTTAAACGATATCCCAGGCGAACATAATATCAAGTAGTATCAGATCTTTGAAGTCGTTGTGGCTTAAAGGATAGATAATATGTCGCCAAGACTACTCGTATGGAACGATACGACTGTGTGGATGTTCAAATATCCCAGGCAGGTAGCAACCTTATAAATAGGTGTTAACGAATGACTTCAACAATGAATAATTAATAACATTGTGTATTAAAAATTAAGGCCACAAATATTATTATTTAGGTATTTACTGGTGGTAATATACTCGTGGTGGTATACTGGTGGTAGGGTGTCTTGTGAACCTGCACGGGTAGCACTAGCACCGGTAGTGGAGTCGTCGCGGCATAAAGGATAAGACGTCCGGCGCATTCGTACCTAGCAACGCAACGGTGCTTGAATCCCGCAAGCGGGTACAAATTTTTCTAATGAAATACGTACTTAACAAATACTCACGATTGACTTCCACGATGAATGAATAACATCGTGTAATAAAAATCAAACCCGCAAAATTATAATTTGCGTAATTACTGGTGGTAGTACCGGATAGTACGGGTAGTAACACCCTGCCTATTTCTACCGTTTAGAACTTATGTCTCAAGGTGGATGGCGCATTTACGTTGTAGATGTCTATGGGCTCCAGTAACCACTTAAGACCAAGTGGGCTGTGAGCTAGTCCACCCAACTAAGCAATAAAAAAAAAAGTTGGACCGAGAGTTTGTTTACTTGTCCGTGGAATAAATAAAGTTTCATGTAATACATAAGCGGCACTGAAAATTCCGGGAATTAACGAAGTGACTCAACATTACTATTTAAAAATGTATTTATTGCTTTTCGAAGTATTCTCCGCGAAATTTGACACATTTTTCCATACGATGGAACCAATCATTGAAGCAACCATTCCATTCGGAAGTTGGGGTCTCCAAAATGGCCGTTTTGTAGGCGTCCACGGCTTCTTCAGGTGATGAAAATCTCTGTCCACGCAATTTATTCTTTATTTTAGGGAAAGTATAGAAATCATTAGGGTTTAGGTCGGGGCTGTACGGCGGATGATCTAATAATTCTATGTTTTCTTGCTCTAAAAACTCTTTTGTTCTGTGCGCGGTGTGAGAACTCGCATTGTCGTGATGGAGGATGATGCGGCGGTTGCAGTTCTCTTTACGGAGTTCAGAAACGACCTGTGGCAAACAAATGCTAGCATACCATTCTGCATTAACCGTTCTTTGTCCCTCAAGAGGAATAGTCGTAACATGGCCGGTTTTGGAGACAAACGTGGCCACCA